>JAVGWN010000087.1:0-28265 GCA_034552555.1 Semaprochilodus insignis | reverse complement strand
TGGACGTAGGCGAGACCAGGAGTGGTGTCCACCCAGAGTGGACCTGTCTCATATACGGTGGACGTAGGCGAGACCGACTCGTGGAGACGTCATGCCGATCAACTTTTGCCTCTCAAAAACCAAACTACCCCTGAAAAGCAGGTGATGTGAGAGACGGCATGGTCAGATAGTATATCCACAGTCCCCTCAGTAGCCCTGGCAGCTACAGATGTTAGTTCACCCTACTGGAAATAAACAATACGTGCCTGATGTGTTCACCAGTGAGACGTCAGCCAGCCTCGACAGCACACAGGATACGAAGGACATCTCCTCTGGTCGAGGAAACACCAGACGCTACGCCATTCGGGCAACTGAACCACCAGATCGTTTGACACTGTAGGACTGATGACCACTTGCTGAACAAGAAGAGGATGACCTGTATGTAGTTATGTAGTGAGCGTGTTCAGAATAATCCCCTGAACGGGCTCGAGGTTAGGGGCAGTTCAGGTATATCCAGTAAGACGTATCAGTAACTGAGGACATGTCCTGTGTACCTTCTCTGTAAGGTGGGGAGATGGTGGAGATGGTGTTCTGTATTGGTTGAATTTATATTGGTTGCTGTTACCGCAGAATGTCAGCAGGTGGCGGTATCGCTTCTGTAATCAAGTGAACAGCTCAGTAGAGAAGTTCTGAAGTGCACCGCTACCGAGTCTCAGTTGTAGATGTAACGGCCGTTATGATGGAGAACACATACCAGTAATGACGTCATGACCTTCTCAGCTTAAAGACCACTCTGACCAGCTTCACCTTCCTCATGCCTCGTTCTCAGAAGGATCTCGGCCATGCTGATGTAGGGATGTTGTAAATCCTGTGGACACCCTAAAGAAAAGGTGGCACACCAGCTGATTTGTTCCCCCAGTGAGGAACAGCGTTTCAGTATGCACACAGTCAGTGATCCGAGTGGGAAGCCCACATGGTACAGTGTTCCTGGTCTAGTGTGAACGGTGGTCTGGACTTTCATATCATCCTTTATGTTTATATATGCTTATGTGCATAATCCCAGTGACTGATTAGTGTTAATGTCTAGTTAAAGTGAAAATAGCAGGATATTATGTGGACTAGAGTTAAATAACAAGTGTAATGACGTTTTATAAAATATATTCTTGTTGATTTGAAGTATTATGTGATTTTATTATCCTGTTATTGTAATCAGAATGTCAGGCCACTGTTAACTGTACTCTTAATAATAAACAAATTAAAGAAAGAAATCTTCATCCTGTTCTATTTACTGATATCGCACTAAAATCTGAGTACTTGTAGGTTAAATATAAGGATCATTTCCTATAAGTTTTAACAGATTTCTGTAGAGAGGAAACGATTACTATAATGCCAACTTCAGCTCCTGTAGTAATGTATTAGCGCTAAGCTAACATCGTTTTACTGGTTTGAGATTAAAGGAACCTTTGGAGACGTTCAGCGTTCTACCTGAAGCTGTTTCAGTCATTCTGTTAGTAGAGACGTGTGGTACAGAGCTGCTGATACTGTTTTACAGTTCTGACAGGCCGTTAGTGTTCACGCTCCGTAAGGAATCTTGGACTTCCAGAAGTGACTGTTTGTCTCTCAGAACCGGTTCTGAATTGCATGAAATGTGTAAGAAGCTGGAGCACCAGTTACTGGTTCTAGTGGAAGGTTGGTTGATAGTTGAACCAGTGTGGTTTGAGGAAGAAGGCTGTTTCCTCGAACTTCATAGATGTAAAGTTTTTTTTGTTTACTTGTTTTTTGTTTACTTGTTTTTTTTTGTTTTGTTTTTTTTCTTGCCCCTTTTGTTAAATAAACAGCCTTGCACTGCACGTGTTATTGTGGTTTGCCCCCATTTTTATCATAACCTTCGCCCCTGTCGGATCACTCTACCCACACCAGCAGTCAAGGTTTTTAGTCTTTTGTTTACACTGACGTATGTCTGCACGTTTGCGCTTCGTACTCTGTTGTTCCATGTTGCACCTTGTTCCTGGAGGAACGTAATTCCACTCCACTCTGTACTTGTACACGGATGGAATGAAAATAAAAGCCACTTGACTATATTCAAGCTGCATGGGATGGATTATCACAGGACGCCATTAGGAACCTCTACAGCTCCATGCCGAGACGTCTGACATGTTGGGTTAGCAAACACGGCGGCCCGACGCCATACTGAGAGACAGACTTCTGTATAAATATTGCCCCATATATTACCATTTACTGTTCCTGTAACCCTTATCAGAATCAGAATCAAGCTTTATTTATCTTCTACATTTTCACATCATAGACATAAAATCCAGGGTAGTTCAACATCAACATTCTAGATAATAATCAGAATCAGCCCTGAAAAACATCCTGCTCAGCCTCTACTGGTGACTCAGTTGTAGCTGGATGTAACAGACTTCAGGTGTTGTTTGTTTAGAAGGCTGCCTGTCTCCAGGTTACCGCATGCTGTGTGTTTGTAAACAAGACAAAGATCAACAAATATTGTTTATACAGTAAGTGGATTCTCCGTCTGTGGGACGGTGCTTCCATGATGCAGGTCCGGAGAGGAATGCTGTTTTGATCTGGTAAATCAGTGACGCAGTTACTCGGTTACACGTGATAAGAGGACCTTGTCTGGATTTCTAGGTGATACCAGCTCCAGAAACAAAGCCACAGGTGCGGCACCAGCCCTCCCAGGAAAGACGAGGGGGTTTCAAACACAAGCCTGCAGTTCTCCCAAAGCCAATCCCTCCAGCAAATCCACTAACCTGCCTTTCATTTCCAGTTGCTGATCTGGACCCCGTGTGTCAAACACAAGGCCCGTGGACCACATCAGAAGGGTGGACAGTGACCACAGGGGTTTTCAGGACAGACGGGAGCTTCACTTCTGATAAGGGTGAGCCTATATGTCATTACCACACAAAACACAGTGACACACAGAGAGAGCCGGGCACACGGCAGAGGCTACAGAGCATGGCGGAGATGAAGCCCAGCCGGCAGTCTGCTGGTATATTAGTGTATAATCTTATAATTATCTGGAATATTTAAAATATTAATGTAATACTTCAACCTGCTGTTGCAGTTATGGCACATTATGAATAAAGAGTGGACAGTTCAGGAAATACAGCAAAATGTTATTTAGGCTAATAATGAAATAATAACATACGTGGAGGATCATGTGCCCGGAGTGGTGCTCTTTTATTGAAACCCCAGCGGTCCAGCCTCTTCCAAACAAACAGTGCCAAGTCTGGGATTTCACACATCTCCCACCGAGCACATCTAAATCAATCACGCCAAGCTGAGGGTTAGAGGCTCCTAATGTCAGAGTGAACGCCGGGTTCATGTCTTCCAAGAGTGATGGAAAGTCCTACGGGTCGATTCCTGCTCAGGGTGATGCTGTACCTGTTGCTGTGTCCTTTGGAATAAGCCTGAGATGTCTTTGTCCAAGAGCAGCCAGGATGAGGAGGAGATCCCTGAAATCGGCCTTCTGGTTCAAAGTTCCTTTCCACCTTAAGCAATGAACCAGTCTCCTTAAATGGCAGGCAGACGTCAGGACATAACTGCAGCAAAATTTAAGGTGGAACAGAATATTTGAATTGAAGTTGACGTCAAAATCAAACTGTTTACTGACATGGCAAAATCAGCCCGACCTAACGAAGCACTGCTGCTGGAGATCTAGAGTCCTCTGTTGCTCAGTGCTCATAGGTGACCTCCTTGTTCCTAACTGTGTTTGTCTGTACTATCTGGTCCTCACTATCACCTCCTCACTATCACCTCCTCATTCACAACATTTAAATCTACATGTACAAACCAAAACAATAATATATCAAATTATATATAAGTATTAAAACAAGTCATCAGTTTCCAGGTTAAGCTAGCTTGTTAGGCTAGTTACGTTAGCTGGCTTCCTTTATCATTATTCCTCATAAGCTATTCGTATATACACACTTCTATAAGTGCTCTACACCACTGCTGGAGATCTGAGGAAGGTCCTCAAGACCACTTGATTTGTCTTTCCAGGATTTGAAACAGCCGGCAGGTTAACCGGACGTGCTGTTACCTGCTTTGTCTCTATTTCCTCTTAACGGAGTATGAAAAGTGCCCAATAGAAGGTTATGTATACACCGCTACCTATTAAGATGATCTGGATTATAAACTCTATTAATGCAGCAAACAGTGTTAAGAGTTCATGTGGAATCATATATGGGATTCTGAAGGCACGAGCCACATCAGTGTCCCACGGTGTCACCTTGATGGGTTTGATGAAGAGAAGGGGATGAAATATCTGAGGGCTTTATAAGGTTTATTTTATGGCACTAATCATCACATTCTCTTTTTAATTACATTTACAGCAATTTGGACTTTTTCACAAATTAAAGAACAAAATGGAAACAAAGTGCTCCTATATGGTCAGTGGAGCTGATAAGATGGACAGTGAGTGTAGATAGGGAGGTGGTTATACGACTGATGGTGTAGTATATACTATATAATGTTTACACAGCGTGTATACAGTACAGTAGAAAGTAAAGGTCTTATACAGTACTTATATATAGAGAGCAGAAGCCTTTATAAAGTATCAAGCTCTGCACACAGACATGCTCAGTAAACGCTTCAAGCCTGAGGCAGCAGAGTGACACGGGGGAAGAAGCCCCTCAGGGTAAGATGCTGGTGAGGAGATATAATAAATTCACACTGGTCTTAAAGGGGCGTTTCCCTTTTTCCTCTTTTCACTGTAAAGCAAACATTAATGACACGGTGACCTTTAATAATATCGATTCCTCCGATAGAGATCGAACTCACCAGCTCAGTGATGAACTGAACCGAGATCATCATCGTGGTCCTCCGTGATGCCACAGCCACCCGTGGCCAGGGAGTCCAAGACGACACAGCTGGTCTCATTCTCTCTGACTGGGTAGGACGGCCCTCCATCTTCCACCATCACAAAGCTAGTCAAAGTGGCCAACTGATAGCTCTCTCCTCCGCGCCTGTTGAGCTGTCCAGTTCTGTTTTGTAGGGATAGGTGGCTATCGTAACAGAATTAACAGTTAGCGTTGTCCTCCATCCTTGTCGAGCCAACCAATGTTGATGTGTTAATGGTAGTTTGAAAGGATGCGGTGGCTCTTCACATGACTCAGAAGAAGCATGTGCTAGCCTTCATCCTCCTGTCTCCGTTAGGACCATGCCACCAGGGGAAACAGGTGGAACTGGACGTGACTTAATTGGGAAAAATGGGAAAATCGGGAAAATGGCCAAAGAAAACCAGAAAAAGTGTCCAGTATTTCCCTGCTTGTGTTTCCTTTTGCAGTGCTCCATGTCCAGGTGCAAAAGCTGTTCCTGCTTCTGTCCTCACTTCATACTCATCAGAAAGCTCCAGGGTGCTGATTAGGCTGGTGAAGTCTTCCGACTGATGTTGAACTCGACCCTTGATGACCTGGTTCCTATAAGGATGTCTTCAATCATAGACACACACGGATACACGTTAGGATGATGAACAGTTCAGCTTCAGAATGAGCACACTGGATAATGACCTGTCAGACTCACCCGTGTTCAGAAGAGATGTTTGGACGTCCTCGGTCGAAGCTGCTGCGACTGTTAGTCATGTTATGTGTTGACGGAATTCCTTCTGTTGCCATGTCTGACCCGAACAAGGCCTTCAGACAGAGCAGCTGAAGCTAATTAAAACCATCTGCTCATTTCCCTCGTCTGAAATATACTCTCACTAGGTTATATTCATATTTATGGTTCGTGATTTCCCAGAAAATTAATACATTAATAAATAACTAAATAACTAAAACAATGAACTACACTTCTGTTTACACTGACCTATGGACTAAATAAACTAGGAATATATATAAATCAGGAATATATAATATATAATTTTTCTGGCAAATCTCTGGGTCCTACAACAGAAGCAGATTATAACTTACCCAGAGCACAGAGCCGAGGAGCAGCAAGCCTGAGCATGTTCTGAGAACCAAACACTTCTCAAAAGTCTGTTTATACAGAGTACGACCTCCCACTTCTCAGGTGTTGAGTTACCTGTGTGCTGATTGTGAGCAGCCAATGGAGCCACAGAAAGAGTTTCCTGGTTGCAGCCTGTGAGGACTTTAAAGCAAGTAGAAATGGTAGAATTAAAACCATTTCCACAAAAGTTCCAAAAAAAAAAATGTAAATAAAAACAGAATGTGATGATGCACAAATTTAAACCGTATGTTTAACTGAAAATAGTACAGCACATCAAATGTTGGAATTGAGAATGTTAACATTTTGAAAACTATCTGCCTGTTCGGGCTCCATAATAAAAGAGTCAGGGTGCTAAGCCGACCTGCCTGCCTGCTTAGACATACTGAAAAGACGGTGCATGAAACGAAAAATAGGATGAAGGAGACCCCGAACCGTTGATCAGATGAAATCCTGAGAATGGAAAGAACATGAAGGGAAGAACAGAACACACTTTCAGAATTTACATTTTATATATTGTCTTTGTTCTTTTGTCTGTTGATTATAGTGTTTAAATGATTTGCACATATTTGCATTCTGATTTTATTATCTTATATCTCACCCAGTGTCAAAACCTTTTTAGAAAAAGCAATTGTATCTACAAACACACACACACACACGCACACATACACACACACACACACACACACACACGCACACACAGTGGGTGGGTATATATATATATATATATATTACATATAGCTGCTATTTTAATTGTAGTAATATTTTCAAGACTGTCATGTTGTTACATAATAACCGAACTGCATGAAGACTGATGGTATGAACAAATCTATTAAGCGATAATCTCTAATAATTACGGAGAGAAGCTTCTTAAAAGTGCAGTAGAGAAACACTTACAGGTGCAGCAGGGAGAGCGGAGTGCTGCACCGGCTCAGCAGCCATTAATGTTAGCAGTGATCTTAATAGCAATAGTTATAATAAAATAAATGATTTTCTCCTCATGAGGCTAAAAGCATCGTATCCATAGTAACGCTGGGAGGGGAAGCTTCACAGTGTGGGGCTGTTTCTCCTCTTAAGATACCAGTGCAATCCCAGTTATTGAGGGGAAGATGATTGGAGCTGTGTAAGGAACATTCTTGAAAATAAGATCATGTAGATGAGATGTGGATGTCTCCTCCAACAGGACAATGATCCTACACATACTTCTCTCAGTTGGTTCCAAAGGTGTTAGAGTAGGCCCGTATAGAAGGAAGTAAAGATCAGGATTCACCAGCGGGTGCTCTGTGTAGAAGAACACCCAAACTCCTGAACCTGAACACTGTGAGAAATTCTGTTCTCCAAACAGGAGGAAGAAAAGTTTCTCCACCAAATATTAAACACCTGTCTGCTGGTGTGGTCGAAGCTTTTGTTCGATATATATCATGTGAGTAGCTGCTGCAAATATGATCAATAAAAACTGTTGATGTGTCGAACACATAATATTCCCCCACAGGTGTAGCAGCATCCAAATACAGCGATAGTGCACAAACAGTATTTACATCATAATACTGAAACACAGATCTGCCAAGGTAATACTATAAATTGACTGGGTGAAAGTCGAAGTGACACTTTAATTAATTTTTCAAATATCTCAAGTGCTCTGATTTGCCTGACGAGGATGTGCTAAACTTCAGGATGATGTCTTTTGAAATTTAGATCATAAAGAAAACAGACAAGCGCTTCGCTCAATGACGTCACTCCCACGTGTTCACAGCCCGCCAGCCAGACCCGCTCTAGGTCACCTGAGTTTTAGTGTCACAGCTGCCCCTAGTTAACTCCACACATATAAACCCCTCACTGACGCTGGCTTATTGCGAGGTTTTGCCGTTTTGTCTGTAATTCTGAGTGTTCTGTCTCTGTGTTTTCATTCTCTGGTTTCGACCCGCTTTGTCCCCGACTACCCCTTTCGGCTTTTTCCCTTTTTGACCTGGTTCGTTGTATCTCTCTGGCTTTGATCTTCGCTACCGTTCCTCTGACCTTCCTCTCGCCTAGCCCTTCTAACCTGTCTGCCCCGTTGACTGCCTTTCTGGTTCTTGACCTCAGCCTATCCCTGACTCTGCTTCTCAGCTGTCCCTTTTTCATGCATTGTGGTGCTTTGCTGTTCGGCTCGACTGCTCCGTTGTTAAATAAACCAGCCAGTCATTTAGCTCTGCTCACATCGTCCCGAGTTCTTTTGTTTCTGACAACAAATATATCTGTAAGGCAGTTAACAAACAGCCCTTCTCAAACTATCACTGTAAATTTGTAAAATATAGAAATAATTGATCTGTAAAATATTGATACACAAAGCCCAAATATAGATTAATTATTATTATTCTTTATTAATGATTCAATCAATTATATTTTTTAATACAATTTTGTATTAAAGAAGCAATATGTACACAACATATTAAATTAATGCTTCAACAACAGGAGCAACATATCACATAAAATATACAATGCCTTGTCTTCCCCCTTCAGATTTTACCAGTGTAAAAGAACATTCACAATACAACATTAAACTTCATTATGTTACTCTGATACATATATGTTCACTGTCTATATATACACCTGTCTATATAAGGTCTCATAGCTAACAGTGCATATCAGAGCAAAAGCCAAGCCATGAGGAGGAAGGAACTGCCTGTAGAGCTCAGAGACAGGAGTGTGTGGAAGCACCGATCTGGAGAAAGCTGCACTGAAAGTTCCAAAGAGCACAGTGACCTCCATAATTCCTAAGTGGAAGAAGTTTGGAACAACCCGGACTATTCCTAGAGCTGCCTACCCCACCAAACATAGTGGGAGAAGGGCCTTGGTAGAAGAGGCTCCAAAGATCCTGTGTGCAGATGGTAAAAGCTTCCAGAAGGTCAACCATCACTGCAGCACTTCACCAATCTGGGCTTTATGGCAGAGTGGCCAGACAGAAGTCTCTCCTCAGTAAAGGACAAATGAAAGCCTGCCTGGAGGACTCTCAGGCTGTATGAAACAAAATTCTCTGATCCGATGAAACAAAGATGAAACTTTTTGGCCTCCATTCTAAGTGTCATGACTGGAGGAAACCAGGTACTGCTTATCACCTGCCCAATACCATTCCTACAGTGAAGCATGATGGTGGCAACTCAAGACAACTGGAGTCAAAACATTGCAAAGTGCATTATAAACACTGTGCTATAAACTAATATAAACACTGCTGCAGAGCATCTTTCAAAACACTATATTCACTAATAGCTTAGAAATGCACATAGTAATGGTAAGACTTTGAGAACTGAGTAGGTAGGGAAGCATGGGATAACATGTAGACAGCAGACAGGCTCAAAATGCTCAATGTATAAATCAAAGGACCCTTTAAGGATTAATTATCTGGTGCCAATAGATATTCACTAACTTTGTATATAAATAGTCTGTCTCAAATCAGTATTTTTATTGGATAACACACATCTCCTTCTTGGCTAGTTTACTTGTGGCTCTGATTGCTGTCCACACTGCCTGTGTTCGACTCACACCCCTGCTCTCTGCAGCCTTAATTGTGCTCTCTTTCTCCTCCTGGGATACCCACACCTTTCCTAGAACTACAGCAAACTTACTTATGTACACATCACCTATGAGAGAAATAAAAGATTCTTGTGCTTCAGATCGTGACTCCTCTATTAAACTCCAGTATATTTGCTGCCATTCTGTCTGTTGCTTCTGTTCTAGTGTGTAAGATTTCAGTTTCAGTTTTCTAAAGATGAAACTGTGGAGGTTTAAAAGTGAGACTCTTTCGTGCACAGTTTGTTATTTCCAGACTATCCAAACAGATAAAGACTGTCATTGTTAAGACAAGAGGAGCGGTTCCATCTTAATTACATCTCCAATTAATACACTGCCAGAAACAAGAGTCAATGCTCACTCCTAAATAGAAAACAATTAAACAAATAAGAAACAATAAACAAATGCAAAAATGCATTTTAAGTCAGTATTTATAGAAAGCAAGGGTCTCAGGCAAAGTTTGTTGCACCTAATGCGTCCTAATGCTAGGAAGAGTCCTAATGCTTGTTGTCCATTTATCTTCATAGATGGCTAGTTATGCCCAGGCATATGCAAATCTTGAGGGACTGATTTTGGCCACTGCCATCAGATATGGAGATGATGGTCCAGATTTGGATTTGTAGGCCAGCATAAAGATTTTGAATTCGAAACCCAGCAGTAGAATGACATAGATGGTCCTAGGAAAACTTGAGTACTTCATGTGACCCTTACAGGTAGTTGTAACAGGTAATACGTTTATTTTTACCCATAAAGTATCAGTTCAGAGAATTTCCAAAATGTTGGTCATGACTTGCCATATCAGCAAACTGAGCATGAAATCGGCCCTCCAAGCAGGAGTACAAATTTGCTCTGCTCAATGGGGGGACCAACAACAGGAGGCTACAGTTTACATACAGCGTTTCAAACTAAACAAAGTACCATTAAACTTACCCTGATATCTGAAGCTTTATATGTCAATATTAAAAAAATATATAATAGAGAATATCATATGAAAAATCATATATTCAGTTAAGCAATTCAGTTTTGTTGCCAATTTCAATGGCATGTTTTCTTTCCACAGTGTCATTAAAATTCTTAGTCTGATTTACATTATAAATTAACATTATATACCATGTGTGCAGTCTGTTACAGTGCTCCTGTTTGTTTTTCTTTTTAACTTTTATTTATCTTTCTAATATTTTATTTATTTTGACAAGGCAACCCATGCTGACCTTACACCAAGCGATTTTACTGTCGCAGACAAATTTCCAAAGTCGGAACAAAATCATGACAGTCTTGCTAGAGTTGCGTTGCGCTCGTGTCATCCCGGTCGTTCAGTGTATAATGTGCTTTTCAGAGACATGGCTACACCAGGATATTCCGGGTGACACCGTTTCCATCTATGGCTATTCGGGCCGACCGGAGCTGCACTGAGAGCGGTAAGCGCTGCTGTATGCTAATGTTAAGGACGCATACAGCTGCTCCCCCCTCCCCCCACCAGGTGGGCCAGACCACAGTTTGGTGAACGTCAGCCCCTGGTATGTGCCGCTGGTGAAGAGTCAGCCTGTGACCACGCGGACAGGGAGAAGGTGGTCTGGGGAGACTTATGAGGCACTGCAGGACTGTTTTGAGGGTACAGAATGGCCGGCACTCCATGAGCCGCAAGGAAAGGACATCGACGGGCTTATCACTGACTTCAGATTCAGCAACAACAGAGGAGTAAAGGGCAGCGTGGATGGGGCCAGTGAGCTAACTCACTTTTGGGTGTCATATCAAATAGTGTGCATACTTGTGTACATTTGATATTTTACAGTTTGATTTTAATACATTTCCACAAATGTCCTGCTTTCACTTGTTATTGTGGCTATTTTGTTTAGAATTTTGTGACAAAACTGACCTCAGTCTATCACAGAATAAGTATGTAACGTAATAAAACGTGTAGAAGGTGAAAGGGGTATGCAGGCTTTCCAGCTTGACTGTACCTGCTAAGAAGTAATTATATTGTTCATATATTATTATATATTATTTCTACTTAGTAAACAGTCAGTTCTGTGTTGTAATATTAGTAGTGAACAATGACAGAGAGAGCCTTAAATTTGTGCCATTAATGTCAAAACACAGACAAAACATTAGGGGAAAAAACAAATCATCTTCTGATAGCTCCTGAAAGATACCCCATGTTTTACTTGAAGCTTGTGACACACATATTGACTTAATTTAACTTTAAAATATCTACCAAGAAGTGAGCTTATAATGCATTGTATATCAAGTAAATGCAGTATAGGAGGCTTACAGTTTATGAGCTCGCTCATGCTCCCCGTTTTGCATTGGCCCATGGAAAAGACTCCTCCAATAGTGTTGATCAAGGTATCAATCTTCTGTAGCAGCTCTGGAACTTGTTCTGTGGGAGGCTGCCTGTTGTCAAATACTTGGAATGTGCTGGAACAGCTGTCTATCAGCTGCTGCAGATTCTCATTTTGGATATGCTGCTCAATTGTCTCACCGTCCTCCAGCTCATCCCCTCGTGTGAAGAGCACAATCACAAAGTCCGTGATTTTTAGACCAAATAATCTTCTAGCATACTCCAGGATCTCNTATTTCCTGTAGCGCTTTTCCCAGATCCACTTCTTCCCAGCAGCAGAATTCTGATCTTGGAGTCAGAGGATGGCTCTGAAAATACAGAAAGAGTTGGGACAACTGTGAATAGAGTGAAGGACACTGGTGAGCATATCAAATTTAATTATTTACACCAATTTTTTAAAGCCTCCAAGATGGATCTGATTTAATAATACAATCATTATTAACAATCCTAATACAAATACAGATGAGGAACATGGTGTGCCAACTACGGCTACCAGAAAACTTGGACATGATACCCTTTGGTCTGAAATAAAGGGAACAATGCATCCCCTATTATTGTTTTTACATCACACTGAAGGAAAAACATAACTTACAAAAACAGAAGTCAATAACTGTCTGGTTTGAGAAACATTAAAGCAACTAGTCTGCTTTTAAACAAAACTGTGATTGTGAAAACTGGATGATTTTGGTATTTTGTTTATGGTTAATCGTTTACTCTTTTGTTACTCTTCTCTGTCAAGTTACTAGAAAAAGTGTCTAATGAAACTTTGTTTTATAATTATTTTGGTTTCTTGTATGCATATTAATAAAACATTAGAATCTTGATGCTGTACACTGTACAATTATACCTCAGACAGGAATAAAACACACACCACAACAATATCCAAAAATATTTTTATAGCATGATATGTATTTGTCTTTCCATTCTAAAGTCTTGTATGAACAAGCCAGTCAAATCACAATTCACATTACTGAACCTCGTTTACTAATCCAAATAGAAAAGAAGAGAGAATTCTTGTGAGCATATCCTGAAGTGGATGGCTGAATGGAGTGCTTACCTCACATTGTGATCTATTGCTTATGAAGCATTCATAGATTTTCATATGCACTTTAAGGATACTGGTGGGAGTAAAGCCTTTTATACTTTAATTTAGAGTACACATAAAACATTACAGGTCATATGCACCTTTTGTAGTAGCTCTACAAGCCTCATTTGCTGCCTTGCTGAATCTCTTTGCATGTTCTCATCTGCCTGGTTAAAGGAGCACTATCTCTTTTAAACAGTTCCAAAACATGCTCTTTTAACAATTATTTAAAAATCATTATGCACAACAACAGAAACAACAACAGAAACAACAACAGTAATAATAATTTATTATTATTATGTATTAAATCTGTTTGTTAAACAGTGATTACAAAATATTAGCACTAACACTTTCTGTAAAAAATGAAATCTGTGTTAAAATTACATTTAATTATATAAATATATATATATATAAATGAATTTAATTGCTCATTAAATCTATAATAGTCATCTATAGTAGGTAATATTTGATCTTAAATGTGTTGTTTATTTTTCTTATTATTATTATTATTATTATTATTATTATTATTATTACTGCACTGAATCTCTTGTTCTCTATTCTATTTGTTGTGTTTTAATTATTCATGTGCATGTCCTGCTCTGTATTTCATGTTTATGTTGTGATTAATTCTCAAAATGTTCATAAAAAAGTAATATGTTAATACAGACTGTCTGATATCCACAAAATCTTCAGCCCCTGCTTGTGGAAACATGCATATACAAATTATTACTGTATGACAGTTTGGTCTTCAAAAAGATTTGAATGAGATTTCATAATTATAAAATACTGTATAATCAGTTACTTAAAAACTAAGTGGATGACTGAATAAGTAAAATAAATTTAATTCTTCAAATTGAGCTATTTTCTATTTGAATTTAGATTGTTATTGGATTATCTGGATTCCACAGAACAACTGCATGTTATCAAGAGAGTACATTATCACAATGTGTTGCTCAGTTAAGATCAAGGCATTCTGATGCTTCATTTCAAAATAAGGCCTTTGACATCACATTTAATTCATTTGTACTTTAAACTGTTATTCAAAGGAATTCTCCTGTTTTCACAGTCCCATTTTACTTCATATTGATAGTATACAACCTGAATGTGTCACTCAGTTAAGAGTCATAAAGGCCTTTATCACATTTCACATTTTTATTATTTTTCACTCTAGATTTAGAATGCTTTTAAAATGAATCCTCCAGTTTCCACAGACATGTGGAAGAGAAAATCAATCAAAAAAAAAAAAAAAGAGAGCAAATCAATCAAAATTAGGCAAACACAATGAGGGGCAAAGCAAAGTCATAATTCAAGTTTAAAGTCCTAAGTTTAAAAAGTCAAAACATGAAATATTCTCTAAAGGCAAAAAAACAAGTCCAAAAACCAAAAACTGGGTCAAAGACCACAGCAAATGGAAAAAAGAGATGTAATAAAAAGTCAAGATGCAAAAACACTCAGTAGATGGACAAGTCAGCTATTACTTCACGCCCTGTGACCTGAAAAGGTGGATTTTTTAAGCACAAGGAATGTTCCACAGGTGTGTGCACGCTGGTAGTTTGCTGGGTATCTAAACCAAATTAACAGACCCCAGTTAAACGTTTTAACAAAGCTTACCCGTAATGGCGGTGTTACAACAAAATGCCCCGTTTAACGGGCTGATTAACCTCGACTCTTAATGAGTCTTAAACTGTTTCCTGTGAAAGTTAACAGAAGTTAATCCAGTCTACGCAGTGCTTATTGTACACTGTGGTAAAGTTGGTTCCATATTGACATATTCGGATTTCTTTCTTCAATAGCTTTCGATCGGCTCATGCTAAAGTAAATCCAATACCAGCAGCTACAACTTCGTTTAGGTCGGAAATGTTTGCCTTTTGAAAACCACAATACACGTAGATTTATACAGGCTGCCGCGAGAGCCAAGGGATCGTCTACAAAGTACGCTAAGCAGGAAACACGCAGGTTACGATCAACTGGGAAAAGCACCCCACCCTTCATTGTACTGGAACTTAAGTATGCAAAAGTTGGGGGGCATTGATTACAATATCTTAAAAAAGTAAAGTAAGAAGAAAAAAACAAGTACATAAAATGATTTTAACCACTGTTAGGTATATATATATAGCGAGAGAGAGGGGAGCTGCTGGACAGACAGAGAGCACGGTAGCACAGAGAGTTGAGGACGTTGATATGCATGAATGACCTCGAGTCAGTCAGTTACTGTACCTGTTAGTAAGAGTCATTTGTATTAGTAGTAATTTGTTTGTTATATGAAGTCCAGTGTAGCAATCTATACGCGTTTACTAGCCTGTTACTATATGTTAGCACAACCTCACTAGCATGTTCTACTGAGATGCAGTTAGTTAGCACAGAATCTAGTTGAATATTAAGTGTATGTTTTATATGCAGTATATTATTGTTATTTTCTTTCCTTTATTCCAGTAGACCATATCATATCATCCCCCATATCACCCTTCTTTATGCCATATCATCTTCATATCGCTGCATGTCATATCTGATGATACCACCTCCTTACCTTCACAGTACCATGGATAGTTGCATTTACAGGTCTTGTGACAGCAGAATTTGAGGATGAACAGTAGAAATAGTAAACTGTGAAAATATAGTTACTGAAGATATTTACTTAAAACAACATTTTACTAATAGCAACTAACTACTAATACTACTAATAACAAAAATGAACTGTGCCTGGGTATAGACAGTGAGGAGCTGAGACAAGCCAGGGCAGGGATATGGAACTCCTGCATGTGCCTGTCATAGATTTAATAGTGTATGTACATATATAATTGCAAAACCCCAAACCAATACTAAAAAACTGACAGCAAAACCTACAGGTATGTGTATACCTTTGTACATGAAACAGGAGAACATCTTACCAGGAAATGGAGGAGCTTCTGCCATTTTGTTTACACTGGCCTGCCGTTAAATGTTGAGAAAAAAGCTGAAATAATAGCGAGAAAAATAGAATGTAACAAAGCCATGTGCATTATAGGAATGTTTACCTTGTATGTTTTATATTTCTATTATGTAAAACAGAATGAAGTGTAAACTTACCGAAGGCAGAAACGAAATAGCAGCGGAGCTGTGTGTTGCTTACCTTTGGGGGAAATACACTTTCGGTTTTGTTCAAAGGGAACAAAAACAATTTTAAATCAAGTGCTTTAGCGCCACCTTGTGCATGGCAGGACAGTTACAGAACTAGTTATTAAACTACACATAGTTTACACTGTTTACTAAATTGTATTGTGTGTACATCTTCGTATTGTATAACGCTAACTCAAAAGCTAATCCTATACACAAATTCAAAACCACAAAAAGCACATCATCACATATTCACATATTCCTCCCCACATATTGATAAACACATTTTGCGTTTGCATTTTAGCAGTTGTTAATGTGTAAGAGAAACGTGCTTTTGACATTATTTTTTATTTCATTTTTCAGTGTGTTAATTTAATCAGTCCCTAATTAAATTAACTTCCTCATAGTGGTGTTTCAGTTCTGCCTACATGAAAGTTACAATCCTGTTTGCATTTGTATTTCACCGTCAGCAAGGCTTCCTGTCATTCAAATACTGTGAGAGGCATGTGAGGAGGGTCGGTAGAGAGCTACAATCCCTGGTCAAAAGCCTTCAGCTCAGAGACTGGACACTTTAAAAACAAACATTTTTTGTTGGCAAACATGTTTTATGCTACATAATATACAATTTCTGCTACAGGGAAATATATAAAATTCAGTGTCCAGTGTACTGACTTGCATGAAAGCATGAATCATGTCTTTGAAAAATTAGTATATTTCTATCAGCTACATAAGACACAAAACAAGTACTAAACTTTCCCTGTGTTTACTGTACATACAGTCACATTACAAACATTCTGAGCACCTAGAACCACCTGAACTTCTGAATGAACAGCTTAATTATATTTAATTATGATACATACACAGTACAATAATAATAATAATAATAATAATAATAAATATAAACAATAAATAATAATACACAAAGAGGTTTTTAACACAAAGCATGTACACCCACTGCTGTGTCTGATCCACTCACATCAGCACGACACACACTAACACACCACCACCACGTCAGTGTCACTGCAGTGCTGAGAATGATCCAACACCCACATAGTACCTGCTCTGTGGTGGTCCTGGCTGTTGCAGAACAGGGTGACACTGGATTAACGAAGTACCCAGAGAATCAGATGGACTACAGTCTACAAAGTGGAGGACTGATCAAATGGACAATGAATGTACCTTCCAGAATACTCCCCCTGCTCCTGACTCTTGAGTCCTTCAGCCCCTCTTGCCTTTGTTTTTTTTGTGGTTTGTATTTTTTTTTGTTTGGAAATTTCTTGGCCTTTGTGGTTCTTTTTTGTGACATTTGAATATCTTCTGGGCTTTTGAATTTTTGAGACTTTTGCTTTGTTTTTTGAGAACTTCTGGGCGTTATATCTTTTTGGACCCTTTTGTGTTTTTCGAATAAATCCTACCTGAATGGATCCTATCCCTGTTAAGATTAAGATATATATTGATAAATCAACATCATGTAATATCCTGGTGGGAAATGCCCTGTTGTAGAAAAAATATACCAAGTCAGAATTGTTTAAAGTGGTGATAAGAAACACTTGAGTTTAATGACTTCCTCACAGAAAGTTTTAAGAATGGTTGCAGGTTGCCAGTCACATTAATTTCTGACTTTTTGGAACTTTTGGCCTAAAATGTTGATTTTGAGTTATAATCTCATGTATTATCTCATTTGTATTTGTGCAACAGTCAAATTCATTGTTTAACAGCACTTCTCTAGCGACTTTGGTGTGCAGCTGGCAAACTAGTCGAAAGTAATCGCTTGTAGCTGTAATCCAGAGATTACTCCATTTCTGCAGTGGATTTAAAAAAGAAATAAACAGACTAATTCTTTAACAGTTAACAGCTTTTCAAAGTTGAGTGGCTCTTAGACAACACAGGATAGGTCCTCACAGTCAGCAGAGAAGACTTCCCTAAGTTATGTTATGGCTGTTCCTACAATTAGTCATTGTGTGAGTTGTGGTTATCTCATTGGTTTACTACATAGTGCCACTGACTGACATGGCTTTGACATAATAGTGTGTGGTGCTGGTATGATTGTATGCTTTACAGATCTGTGTCTGTCCCTGCTAGACTGAGTTCTACCACCTTAAGACCGCCTTATACCTAAAGACCGAGTTATACTCACTGACTGCACAACAACAACACAATAGCAACTAATAACAACATAAAATTCCTATATACTTCCTCAGCCAACAGAACCTTGCAGAACAACTGGACCAGTATACACAAGAAACTCTTGGCACAGAGCGTAATAATTTGATGAGCTCTAATACAGTGACGGCACTCCAACAAAAAGATTATCTATTGATTGAGTAAGCCTGTGATCAATCAAGGTAGGCCAAGACCCACCAGCCCTACCCCTAGCTATGCCACTGGTATACACTATACAGTATAGTTTGTGTTCATTTCATTGTGTTGTGTTTTATTTGCTGCAATTTCAATTTTCAATCATGGTGTCACATACCGCCCCCTCTGGTGCCTGTGTGTTACTGCACAGCTTTTCCTGCTCCACCCTGGCTCCACCCACTCTCACACCTGCAGCTGATCAAGGACCCATTGTTTGCTGTGCCTGTTTGCCAAGTCCGTGTTCCTACCAGAGTCCTGAGCCATGTTTTCGTCTGTCTGGTATCTTGCTGTGTTCGTGTTGGTTTCCATGGTTTTGACCCTTGCTTTGGTTTCTGGGTTTTTGTGTTTATGTCTACATCTCTGATGATGCCTGCCTGTGTTCTGACTGCTGCCTGTTGTGATACTGATTCCTGGACAACCCCTAAGAAAACCACTCTGCAGTTGTAATCTGCCTTAACCTCCGAGTTACACATGGCAAAAATAAACAAGAACAACAATATTAGTAAAGCAATAATGCTTTATTTAGAATAGTGCTAATATTATTTACATAGTTTCATTTGAATGAAATATGATTGACAATATGACAAATATAACTGTTTATAAATACTGCATTTTACATAATCCTTGACTGTCCCTATTACGCATTACGTTCACCCATCGCCTGTTGAATTTACCCATCCGTCCATATTACAAGAAATGTAGAAGTGAATTCTCTGTTCTTATGGCTACTAATTAATTTATCTCTTTGTCCTCTGGCAGCCCTCAATGTTACTCTCTCATGTCCTCAGATGGATATTCTCTAATGTCATGTCATCTTTGGCTGATCAGTTTTTGGTCCACGCTTAGATGGCGCGCTTTATGACAACATCTATAAATGCTTGTACAAATACAACTCTGCATGGTTGGAATAAAACATGTCATGCCCTCAAACTAAGGAAAGTGAATTTAAATCTTCTCACTGGACACTACACATCTTTTGCCTGGCTAGTTTTCCTGTGGCTCGGATTACTGCCCAAAGCGACAGAGGAGGTTTTCTCAATGCATCCGTTTTGCTCTGCAGTTCCTCCAGCTCCAGCTCCAGCTCCTGCCCTATCTCATATATACGCTGAGCAACATTTTTCATAAGAAGAAGCTCATCAGATGTTAGGTTTGGTTCATCACATTCTGATTTTTGCTGGCACTCCTGTTGGTCCTTCTGTTTCTGTGTGTATGACCTAGATTTGTCCTCTGGTTTCTCTTTTTGGATCTCCACAATAGATTGTTCAAGACTTACAAATGTGTCATCACTGAAGTGCTCTCCTTTATTTTCAGCTACCATTGAGTCTATTTTACCCATGAGGTCTTTAAACTGTGGGTAACTGGAGGCATTGTTATTCAAACAGTAGAATCTGTTCCCGCAGCTCTGTAAAAGGGCTTTGAGGTCTGCGTCGCATTTCTCCAGGTACTGCTGGACGGACTGTTTTTTGCTCTCCAGCTCGTCCTTGCAGGTGAAGAGGATCATGGTGTACTTCTCCACATTCATAAAAACCTCTTTGAGTTGCTTCACCGTCTCCTTCTCCTCAGGAGTGAATCTCCCTACTCTGATCACTATGAGGAACGCGTGAGGGCCTGGAGATGAGTAGGTCATACATTTCAGAATTTCTTTGGTTATTTCGTCTTGGCCGAGTTTGGTGTCAAACAGCCCCGGTGTGTCGATCACGACGATCTCCTTACCGCCCCTCTCAACTTTTCCAAAGCTGCACTCTCTTGTCTGAGAGGATGAACTCGCTTCGGATTTAAACAAGTTCCTGCCCAGGATGGTGTTTCCTGTAGCGCTCTTCCCTGCTCCAGTCTTCCCCAGCAGCACCAGCCTTCTCTGCTCTTTTCTTTTAGAATGTTGTTGGTAGTGATCCGCTGCTGTGCCTGTAATAACTCCTTCTGAAACTGAAACACAAAAAAGTAAAGAAACAAATGTTTTGGAGAGGCCTAGTCAAAGTCACTCGAAAAGCTAAAGCTAAAACATGCAGGACCTGCTTAAAAAGCTACAAAGAAGTTCTACAAAAATTCCCCCACATCAATATGAAACTATGATAGTAAAGTAAGAAATGTTGGTAGCCGTTAATGCTGTTTAAGAACATTCAAGAAGATATTAAATTCAAGGGAATTTAGGGGGGGGGGGACGCTTTTTCCATAGAGTTGATTTGCATATTAGATCACAAAACGTACTTAGTAAATTAAATAATAATAATTTTTAAAAGTTGGTTTTGATAATGTCCTCTTTCTACATTCTGTTTAAACATTCACTGAAACTATAGAGACATCTAGGAAGAGGGCAAATACAAATGCTTACAGTGTATAATGCGATCCAGACTATTCCTTTTGTGCTGGCCCATGGAATAGCTTCCTCCATTAGTCATTACCATGGTGTTAATCTTTTCTAGAAGCTCTGTAACTTGGTCCTTTAAGGGACACCTGTTGTCAAAAACGTGGAACCTGCCAGAAGAACTGTCTATCAGCCGCTGAAGTTCTTCCCCTTCCTCTTGTATGTGCTGCTCAATTGTTTCATCATCTTCAAGATCACTGCCATGTGTGAATAACACTATGACAAACTTCATGATATTTGGATCCAGTAATCTTCTAACACACTCCAGGATCTCCTCCTCGTTCTGCAGCGCTTCATTAATAGGAACCATTAGTAGCACCGCGTGAAGACCAGCCTGACAGAGAGACAAAAGTTTATCCTCCTCTTGCTTGAACTGATCTTCAGTGAGGTTCGGATCCAGCAGGTCTGGAGTGTCAATCACACACACATCTCTTCCAGCAACATGGTGGGTGTGTTCTTCACATGTTGTGGTTACTCTGTCTTTACTAGTTTTGGGGCGTTTTCTTGGACTGTTGAACAGTTTTTGCCCCAAGATTGTGTTTCCTGTGGCACTTTTCCCAGATCCACATCTCCCCAGGAGCAGAATCCTGATGCTGGAACCAGAGGATGGTTCTACTGCAGGCAGAAGTTAGGGTATATACACATATATATTAATAAAAAGAGCAATAATTTTAACAGTACTATAATAGTACAGTATAACCAAACAATTAAATTCCTCAGATTTGCAAATACGTCACTGTTCTCCACCACAAAATGTATGTTTTTAATTTTTTATGGGTGCAAATCATCTACATTTTCCTAGTCTATTGGTTGGAATACAAAAAGAGTACGGAAGTAAAATGCTCCATCCAAAGCCGCACACTACCAGGCTATTTAGTATGGTACGCCAGAAGAAGTAACTTCCTACTTGTTGAGTCTAGGGGTTTTAGCCAGACCCACTGCTGACAGGTGAATAAGTTCAAGCACATCATCTGAATTTCATCTAATAGTCATCCAATCTCTATAAACACATACTGGCAATAGAACAGGTCACTGCAGAGCTCAGTGACTTTAAATGTGGCACTGTGCCACTTTTGCCAAAGATTTGTGAAATTTCTGTCCTGGCAAACCATACGTACTATTACTGTGAAAGCATCTAGGAGCGACAAGATCTCTGTAAGGAAATGGTAGACCAGAATTTAAGGTTCTGTTGTTGTGGTATCAAGTTTGGTAATTTTATAAACTGACTGAAAGTTCTGGGTTTATGCAAAATTGTTTAAAAACAATAAAAACTTAATCTGACTCAGCTCAGGAACATGTTTAGACTGTTAGACTGAGTTTCAGCTGTCAGACTTTCAGTACTATTTTCCAAATCATGGTTTTTGATATTTGATTTTTGATTGGTTTTGTCTATAACTTCAATTATTCAATGACACTTTACTCCATCGTTTACAAAATAAATAGGTTTGTTAAAACTGTTTATGAAAATACAAAACAATGTAGGCTACAGACAGGTGAGAATGCTACTAAGCAGGGCATATATAAAGAATAAGATTAAATAATATATACATGTACAAATTCATAATAAAAAATAAATCTACAGTTAACTTAGGATTACTTACTTTGGTATAAATTAATATCTTATTTGGTATGCATGTTTGTACATGAAACAAAAGACAGCTTACCGGATTGTGAAACGTCTGCCATTTAGTTCACACTGGACTGCATTTGGATTATATCATGGCAGAATGAAACACTAATGAAGAAAAACAACAACAAAATATAAAACTACAAAGGTTTTTTTGTATTCATGCTTTCCTTTCCTGTCTAGATACAATAAAAACGGAGGAAATGTTAACTTACCAGAGACATGGAGAAAACGTAACGAGTGTTTGTGTTCAGATGGCTTCAGTTTCATTTACTGCCTGAAAACAGCCACCCTGAGCAGGTTAAACTGGTAGTCCTATTTTTGTTTATGGTGTCTGAGTTAAGGTCAGCTACTCGTATCTGTCTCTTATTTAAACACATTCACGTCCATCAAGTTAAAGATGTGAAATATACACTAGATGCTACTAGTTCCTACCAGTGGTGATTCTGGGATTGTGCATTGTTAAAATAAAGACTGTATTATATATTATATAAACAGCAGTTATAAGCATACTTGATTACTAAATATCAATAGCACTACTTATATATCTCATTTATATCTCCAAGGGGAATCCAAAGGTGTCTCCTGGGATTATTTTGGGGTCATTTTAACAATAAATTTAAACATTCTGAGAACAATACACAAAAGTAAAAAGAAACTAGACACTGCTGTACAATTACTCATTTTAGGCAGTTCATTAGTTAAGGAAATATTAGTCATGTCAAAACCTGGACTCAAAAGTCATAAGCCTAACTTAAAGAATGAGTTTAAATAAAGTCTTTGTTCATCCCTTCCCCCAAACAGCATGCTCAGTCGAGCCCCAAACATCAGTTCAACTCAGTCAAATATACAGAATCTATTCAGCTTGACCCTTGAAAAACACAGAAACATGTTTAAATCAATATCGTTTACATGCATATCCTTTTCCCTTCCTCAGACTGGCGGCCTCTGGCCTTTAGGTGTTGAACTGCAGGCAGAATCCACTACAAAGAGTACTTAGTGACTTACCAGCAGGTCAGTTGGCTCGTTAATTTGTGAGTGGGTTCATGTAGTTTAGTTAGTTATGCCTTTGGGAGACACTCCTTAATTAACAACCAGTCTTGAGTACTAGTTAGCATAGTTCTAGTTAAGGAATAGCTATCTTTGATAAGTACAAATATGAAGTTTGTATCACAAATTGAACATTTACATTTGACAAATATACATTACAAATTAAAAGGGGCTTCAAATATTTTTTTAATGGAAGATAAACTTATAAGAATGTAGAATGCAAAGGGAACACGATCTACAGTTTATTCAGTGATTAAAAATAAGACATTGAAACAATATCAACATTGATTCACTTTTCAATCAAAACAACATTCATCTGTGATTCAACTGATCCACAACACTGATTTAACCATGAATAAATATTGAAATGGAGGCTGGGGGAAACTTAAACTAATTCCCTTTTGGAAATGCTATATACTTTAAACTTAAACAAATAGTGAAATATTGCCAAAAAGATAAAAGTAATTGTCCACACCATTTTTGGTAATATTATTTGCAATTGCATTTACCTTTATACCTGAAGCAAAAGCTTTAGCTTACCAGGAAATGGAGGAGCTTCTGCCATTTTCTTAAGCAGGCCAGCAGTTCGATCACCTCAAACAAGTTGAAAAAGTGGAGAAAAAATTCTTACAAACTAAATTAAAGTTGTATTCAAAAGGGTACAAATATAAAAAACACAAGTATATGTCATAGTTTTAAATATCTGCAATATAAAACAAGGAGGAAGCACAGACACACTCAGGACAACGTTAGAGGAGCAGCAAGGCTGAAAGCTGATTGACCTTTGAGAGAAGTAAGTTATCTTTTAATCTTATTTATTAATGAATAACAGTCTGCTGCCATACACACTTATGCACTAGCACCATCTAGTGGCATGACTTTCAACAGCCAAAAAACAAGCAACCTCATTCCTGTATCAGAAGTTGTTTAAAAAAGTTAACAAAGCAAAAGACGAGGTTAAATACAGCAGTTTATGTATGTTGACAGGGCTTTTTAATTTTTAAATTTTATTTTATGTTTATTTGATTTATTGAAATCAAAATGATTGGGGGTGTCTAATCTCAAACGTAATCTATAAAATTTAGCTTTGTATACATATCTTCATGTTGCTACTGAGGATGTCTTTTTTAGATTCTTCATAGATTAGTTTGCTTCCCCGAAAAAAAGTTAAAGCAGATGATGTAGAGAGCTCTCATTTCATCCTACCAAGACTCCACAGGCGCTCTTCCACTATCACAAGGAACAATACGATTTTTTGAAAGGTCTCCAACTTGCCTGACTACTTGTCTTTGAACTGTGGGAAACATGGGGAGAACGTGCAAACGTCACACAGAAAGGGCCACAGATGAAACCTATGAACAAAAAAACTCATAGGTCATTCTTTTACTTTCACTTGAATGTTTCTTTTTTAAGTAAGGAAACTGTGTACATCTGCTCCCTCTGCGTGGGAGTAGTAGGTGGTTGAGAACTTGGGCTTGACTGCTAACTTTTAATAGGTGAAATAATGCAAGACAGATCACAATCGCCCCAATCTACCACTACTTACACTAAAAGTCCAAAAATCTACAAAAACACACTCTGACTTCCTCTCCTCTACAAAATAATATACAAAATATGATATCGGAATATAATATTTTATCAGAATACTGATATCAGAAAACTTTCAAAATTACAACGAAAACGACTGTCTCTATTCTCAGAGGCTGCATAAGCATGCAGAGTTTTTATTCCAGTGTTTCTTTTCTATAAACCAGCCCATGATAAACAACACAAAAAAAACCCAAACAAAATTACACTTTAAATATTTGTGCAGGGGAGTTAAGTTTTTGGGCAGCCACCTCAGAACAGAACATATACTATAAACTACTGCATCATATACTGTGTACTTAACACAATCCCTGCAAACATCTTTTTTTAATAATACATATATATATATATATATATATATATATATGGTCCATTTCTAGGGGCAGGCCTATGTTGTTACACATGGAGCCATTATCTTATTTGTATTTGTGCAACAGTCAAATTCATTGTTTAACTGCACTTCTCTAGCGACGGTGTGTAGCTGACAAACTAGTCCAAAGTAATCGCTTGTAGCTGTAATCCAGAGATTACTCAATTTCTGCAGTGGATTTTAAAAAATAAACAAACAGACTAATTCTTTAACAGTTACAGACAAACATTTGCTTTTCAAAGTTGAGTTGCTCTTAATACAGGATAGGTCCTCTCAGTCAGCAGAGGAGACGTCCCTAAATTATGTTATGGCTTAAGAAACGTACTTAAGGTTTTGGTGATCCAACAGCAGGCAGTTAAACCAAGAGTCATTATAACCACCATTAATCCAGTTGGTGAGGCATCAGTGAAGAAGGTAAATGGTCTCCTATTGAAAAGGCGTCGAGGGAGAACTGCCACGCTGGTGGACACAGCCTGGAAGCAGGTAGATATGTAAGATATGAGTATACAGAGCAGTCAGGGCGGGGACGTGTCTGGAAACTGGGAGGCAAGGCATAAAATTCTGTATGTCTTAATTTCTGCCTTTGATGTCCTTTTAACTCATTCAGAGTTTCATACTGCAAGGCTGAAACTCAAAGGCAGATGCCATGACTCCCCCTGGTGGTCAAAGAGAGTACAGAGGTAACTCAACACCTGGGAGGTGTTATCCATCATGTGACTCGTGTGATGAATTCTTGCACTTCACGCGCAAGATTCGCTCTGGCCTTGCTGATCTTCACTCTTCGTGTTGGGTAATTATTCATTTCTTCAGTTTTCTGCTGCAGGTATTTTACAGTAGTAACGGGAACACAATCATGGTCACTGTTAAAATGTTCTGCTCGTGGCTGTTTTACATGCTGCTACTGCAGTTGAACCCTGAACACAATGACAGATGCTCATGAATCTTAAGAGAGAAGTTATTTTTCTACTGGTTCTTGAAATACCATTCCACTTCCAGTATGAAACGTATTAGGCAGTTTGCTAGGATGTAAAATAAATCAGTGGTTATTACTGTTTTGGCCTGTTTGGCATATTCTAACTACAGTACCGTGTTAAGTGCAATGGTGGGCTTGTTGTTTGACTCTAACCTCTGTTATTGAAATACTGTGCTAACGCAGAACTGCAATAAGGTATATTAAGAAGAAGCGTATATATTGATTATTATGCAGCAGTGTTGTATTTAACTGTTAATGTGTGGTTTGTAATATTTGTGTATTGCAGTTCTGTAATTTTATTTGCAAACCCAGTGAGACCATTGTTCAGTAATTAGCTTGGCAGCAGTTATAACACAAGCTTGCAAGTAACTTCAGTGGTTTAATACATGGCACCTGTCTGCTCTGTCAAAACAAGTACAAATCTACCTGATCCACCGCTAAACCTCCACTAAACCAGATGTTCATTATCAACCCCAATAAAACAAAACACCGCATAATAAGCACTATTATTATTGTACCCAGAAAGAATCAACCAACAGGAATGAAACTTGGTAGGTAGGTTTGAAGGCTTGACATTGTGAGACATGCTAATGATTCAAGTTTCATACTCATAAGTTTCATAAGTCGTCTTACAATATCTCAGCTCAAGAAGCACCTCAATTACAATAAGCTTGCTTTAAACCTCAGATAACCTTGTTTTAAAGAGGTTTAAGATAAACCACAGTTGAGGACACAACAATGAACTGTAACTCATATGACTCACTCGAGTTTAAACTGTAAAGCTCGGCTCAGCTAATGCCAGAACAATTGCCCCAGTAGATTTACATCAGTTTCTTTTCTCCAGTCAGCTGTAGATGCTTGCCCAGCTGCTGTGTTTGTTGACTGGAACTGCATAGGAAACTAATTAAGAGAATCTGGTAAAAACGAACTGATATTTTGGAGGGCATCAGTAGTATAAAATAATGGAAGATATTTCAATGAATGACAACTAAAATTTGATCCTTTTTATATAAATGTTCTTGATTCTGAAGATCTGATCAACTGAATCATGGCAGAAATGGAGCCTCAGGCTGAAGAGGACAGTGACAGTGACAGTGATGACAGCATGGATGGAAAACGTCCAGACTTCTCTACAGATGAGAGGTTAGTATATCTGTCCACTTATTCAGTAAGATTTAAAGCTGGATGGCTTGGTAACTGAACCTATGTTTTGTCTGTGCTCCTGGCAGAGAACTACCTGAATATCTCCTGGAGAACAGCAATGAGTTCATAAGACTTCATGAAGAACATCAGCTGGAGCTCCAACAGATTATCGACCAGCTGCACGAGAACACACATGAGTTTCTAGATAATTACAGCAAAGCAACTGGAGTTAGCAGGACAGGAAAAATAGCTGCAGCAACAGGTGCTGGACTTGCTTATAAGGGGCCGCCCGCGCCATGGTCCTCCCGCCACCAGATCCTCTGTCAGGTAGATCTGGTATAAATGGATGGAGTGGTCATCCAGTAACAATGACTCCAGGACTCCTTTATTGGAGCTGGTTTCTGGATGGTAGTAAGACATTCTGTGGGAGAATGTCGGGATCTGAACCTGAACAACCCTAAAAACACCAACAGGAATGTTTAAACAGAGGAAAGGTTGTATTTTGTAACGGCTGAGTCAAAGACCAGACCTTCGTTCAGTAGAAGTGTCAGAACCTAAATTGTTCAGTTGAAGTAGTTCTGTAAAGAAGGAACGGGACAAGATTCCTCCAAGTCAATGTTTTTGTCCGTTTTTCCTGCTCCTTTAAAAGTGTTTTCTATTTTTTTACTTTTTTGTAATAATGTTTGAGTTTTGGGATCTGTTTGTTATACACCTGTTATTGTTTAACCTTTTTGTGAATATGAATATTTTCTGTATTTAGACTGTAATTTAAACACTGCTTAGCTTTT
>JAVGWN010000086.1:7114-28418 GCA_034552555.1 Semaprochilodus insignis | reverse complement strand
TAGCAGTGTAGCTGAAGCACAAACATTAGCAGTGTAGCTGAAGCAGAAGCATTAGCAGTGTAGCTGATTCTCATATATTATCAGTGTTGCTGAAGCACAAACATTAGCAATGTAGCTGAAGCACAAACGTTAGCAGTGTAGCTGAAGCATTAGCAGTGTAGCTGAAGCACAAACATGAGCAGTGTAGCTGAAACAGAAGCATTAGCAGTGTAGCTGATTCTCAGATAATATCAGTGTTGCTAAAGCACAAACATTAGCAATGTAGCAGAAGCACATTAGCAGTGTAGCTGAAGCAAAAGCCTTAGAAGTAGCTGAAGCAGAAGCATTAGCTGTGTAGCTGATGCTCAGATACTAGCAGTGTAGCTGAAGCACAAAAAAATTCCACTGGTTTAATCTAACATGTAATAACATTTCTCCTTTTACTGCAATTCTGCAAAACTCATCACCACAGGAGGCAGAACTCCACACCATAGGTGGCAGCAGTTTGTCAACTGACATTCACATAAAGCCATAAAGCCCTAGAAGAAGAAAAGAGCAAAACCTGAAGTGGATGAAGAGACGAATGCTCCCTGAATAAAAACAAGGAAAGGTAGGCTTTGCTGGGAAACCAGTTCTATTATCTAACAGACTAGAAGAGAGTGAATGAAACTTGCTTTAAATAATTAGTCTGTTTTTTCAGGTTACTTTTTAAGGCTGTATATGTGTAACTTTAACTCTATAAGCAGCTTTCAAACCGTCCATAGTGAAAGCATTAAAATTCTAAAAACAAACTGTCTAAAAGGTCTGTTCAGTCTGTTCTGGAGGCAAAAATCATGTAGCGAAAAGCAGTAAAATATAATTATTTAAAAACTATTTTGTGTTAAGTCAGGTCCTGATATCCAGCCTTAGGTCTCGTCTGCTGTATATAGTCATAAGTGTATATATAAGTTAAACACTGTAACAGCAAAAACATAACTAACTTAATGTGAGATGAAAACTACAGTCGACACAACCACAAAGATAAACAAAACTATGGTGTCCACATACGGGATAATAACCCGGCGTACCGCTGTATAATACTTGTGTTATTGATCTCTAACAGACAGCGTAGAGCTAGAGCTCAACACAGCAACAGGATGTTCAGCAAGTTTGTGCTGGTTGGTGGGAGGGCAGATGGGGAAAAGGCGCGATGCTGGAGCAACCAATCGCCTTCATGCTGGTTTTCCAGCTGCTGGCGTAGTGGAGCGCCCTCTGCTGGCAGATGCTGGACATTAGAAAACAGAGATAAAGGAGCTCATAGCTCTAATTCAAGAGCACCCCAATGTTTTAGCTGACGAATGTCCAGATTGAAATTCCTGGACCAGCAGCTGCCATTACACTTTACAGTCTAATACCCTGAATGTGTTCTAGTCTGTTTACACCATGAGTTAGGAAGCACAAACCACGAAAAACCATCAACAGTGCCAGGGAATCTGTACCAGCTGTGCTGGAATCTGTCAGATCTTCTTGTGAACCTCTTTTTTGAGGTTGAGGTTTTCTGTTCAGTCTATAGTTTTTATTTTTATGGAGTTATTATTATTATTACGTAATGTAAATGTAAATATATATCATATATATTTATATTTACATTTATGGAATTTAGCTGACGCTCTTATCCAGAGCGACTTCCAATGTTGATTATATTACAGGTAGGCCAGTGTAGTGTTAGGAGTCTTGCCAAAGGACTTTTAGTGATGTAACAAAGCATAGTTACCCCTACCCAGGAATCAAACCCTCCACCCTGGTGGCTATGTTATCTGCTGAGCCAGTTTATATATAATTTGTAAATGATTTATATAATCACCTATAATCACACATTCTCCATTGATCGGAAGAACCATTGATTTCACCATGCTACGATCCTTTTAAGTATAAAATGGTTCTATAAAGAACTCATGCTTGTAAATAGAACCATTAGCTTTACCAAAGAACCCATCTTTTTAAAGAGTGTGGTGTATTTTTCCAGTGGTTAGTAATTCAGAGTGTTTGTGAGCAGAACTAGCTACATTATCCTGTAATGCAATTTCCAACTATGAGCACTTTAAGCTCCCAGAAAGGGGTTTTGGATACATATTATCATTTGTAACACATTTTTTGTGTTATTAGTCATAATTATAAGTAGTAACAGAATTTAAATAATATTTCAATAATAGTTCTATTTAATAATCTAATAATTTTTAAATAGAGCGAGCTAATTTATTATTTATTTTGAATGTATTTTGGGTCAATATATGTTTTAGTAATTACTACATTACTACTAAATTATTAATTATAGCTTCTTAATTCAATCTAGATTGTATTCATGTTAAATTGAAACATATTTAAGACAAAGAGCCAATGGACAACAGTCTGGGAATCCTTGGACCACAGAGATTCACAGGAAATTAAATATATTCCATTTTTGTGGATGTTTTGCTGCAACACCTTTACCAATTTCATGTTATGTTCATGTTATCATGTTTTGTGGTAAATTTAGTTGCTGTCTGCCAAAACGTATGTAAAACAGTATGTCACTTTACAGAAACTTGCATGTATTTCACATGTAAAGTATCCAAAAACTTCATAATATTTACAATTAATGTGAATTCAAATTAATGGAACTCTTCAGTAAAGGCTGTAATACTCTGAAACAATAGAAATGTCTAATAAGAAGTAACAGTATGTTAAAGACTATTACAGACTCTAATGTCAGATATAAAGATTATTGTACTACAGACAATATATTATATATATTATATCAGATCAATATTGCACTCACCGTTGGTCTGAAATCCTGTCCTATGTTTCTTTATTTTAGGTGCCAGAATTAAGTCTCAATGTTAAATAGCTCAGGCCTTCAAATCAACATGGCGGATCCACCAGAACGACCAGCAGACGTCTCTCACATGTCCACCATTACAGCTTCTAACAGTTCATCCGTTATTTCACCCCAAGTGACCAACAGTCACATTGAAGGATCAGTCAACCAGCACATATACATAAATCACCCTGGTATGTCTCCTGATCTCATTAAGTTTCCATTACTTCATGGTAGTTGTGTGAAACATGATCCTCCAGTTTGGTTTGAATATGAATACTAGTGTTTCTCTTCTTCTCCCAGGTGAGAGAGACACGAGTTCCACCACAAGTTTGAGCTCTGGTGAGTGAATAATACAGTGGTGGACAGTAAGGAAGTAAATGTAACTAGTATTGAAGTAGTTTCTCCGTGTATCTGTACTGAAGTATTCCCATTCTGGAAGACTGTTTAACTCCACCACCAAGTCTAATGTTTGACTGTTTACTACACTGCATTCTGGGAAATCTGTCCTTCCTTTCGGCTCATGTGCGTAAAAACGTAACATGTCCAAACGAAACGAGCTTATATTTGCTTGTTTGCAAAAAGTTATTTTATGGTTCTAGCTAATGGAACCTGTTCTCCTTCAGTGTTCTGTGCTGATGATGATTGTAATAGACATCAGTGTCAGACTAATTACTGATCTTCTATTAAAGACTGGTGGACTGAGAGACACTCGAGTCTCTTCACCTACACTGAGCTGATTAAGAGTCTTGTTCCAGAAATGATAATAGGACATTAGAGCCATAATAAATCATGCTCCTGTTACTCTCCATACTTCAGTACATTTGAAGGTACATACTTTAGTACTGTTACTCCAGTGGAGGTCTAAGGGGAGGAACTGACACTGGAGGAGGAGTTCACCTTGGGGAATCTCTACTGTAACACAGGTACACGGTCTGTGTACTTGGTCCACCACTGGAATAATGAAATGTGTTTAAAGTGACTGAAGGTGTTTTTGTATATTCATATCCCGTAGAGCTTACACTGTTTGCTATTCAGTCTGTATCTGAAGTAAATATGGTAGTTATGGTACAACTGATCAAGGAAATCGACTGTTAAGCTAGTACAGATGAACTGTATGTAATGGCCACAAGAGGGCACACTGTGCTTTGTTGTGCTTGTTCAAACAGTGGGGTATTTCTACATACAGACACAAATGCAAAATCAGTGAAAGAACACATACAGTGTGGAAGTAACATCTACAGATGAAACACTGAAAGTGTAACTACAACATTGTGGGGACGTTACTGTTCAACTGTTTATAAATACAAGTATAAAAATTTACTTATTAAATCTAAAACTTGAAAATACTGTCCAATTTCGTATATGAACAGAACAGGAGCTTGTTACTAGTTTTTAGTTATCATCAGCTAATATATTTTAATTATTGTACTAATAACTACTTTTACTAATTTATTCAATTCATTTTTATCTGACCCAGATGAGGACTGTGTGCAACGGGTGAAGGAAGAATTCAAGGAGAATATGAAACAGAAGTTTGAAACTATCTTGGAAGGGATTGTAAGAAGAAGCAACATGACTCTCCTCGAGTGGATTCATCCTCAGCTCTACATCTCTGAAGAAGAGAGTAACACAGATACGGGAAATGTGAACTGGAGAACTGATGAAGACAAGGCAATCAGCTGCAACGATCTCTTCACAGCATTGCCGGATCAAAATAAACCCTTGGTTGTACTCACAAAGGGAATCACCGGCATTGGAAAAACAGTCTGCGTTCAGAAGTTTGTTCTGGACTGGGCCATGGGAACGGCCAACCAGGATGTGGATTTCGTGTTTGTGCTTCCGTTCTCGGAGTTGAACTTGCTTAAAGATGACGAGCACAATCTTCACACACTTTTGTGTCACTTCCATCCTGAGCTGAAAGACCTGGATCCAAAGATGTATGAGCAGTGCACAGTCGTCTTCATCTTGGATGGCCTAAATGAAAGCAAACTTGACCTAGAGCTGAACTCAGAGTGCATCGAGAATTCCGAGAGTGAGGTTGATTCCAACTCTGAGGAGGAGACAGTTACATCGGTGAATTTGCTGATATCTAACCTCATAACCCGTGAGCTGGCTCCCTCAGCGTTTATCTGGATAACCTCCCGACCAGCAGAAGCCAAACACCTCTCTAAAAATGCTGACCATGTGATGGAGCTCCGGGGATTCAGTGATGCACAGAAGGTGGAGTACTTCAGGAAGAAAATCCGTGATGGAGAAGAAGCCAAGAGAATCATCTCCCACATCGAAACCACATGGAGCCTTAACACCATGTGCGATGAACCAGTCTTCTGTTGGATCACAGCCACGGCTCTCGAGAGATTGTATAATGATGGTAAAAGTGCTGACCTCCCGAAAACTCTGACCGAAATACTTACGTGGTATCTGATACAAAGACACCAGACGACAGGCAGGTTGTCAGATGCTGATGTGGAGCTTCTTAGTGCCCTGGGAGAGATGGCCTTCAAATATCCGAGGGACTTTTTGCTGACAGAGGAGGACCTTCGAGAGTATGGCATTGAACCTGAAGAACAAACCATCCAGTCAGAACTGCTGTCACACGTTTTCTTAGAGGTCAGCCCAAGTTCCTCACCTTTCAAGAGTTACAGGTTTCTGCACTCAAGCGTTCAGGTCTATCTTGCTGCACTTTATGTTCTGCATTCACACAGTTATGGAAGAACAGTGCTAAAAACCGATAGAGCGTCAGACATTGGCAGTTCTCAAAATGAGGGCCAAGAAACATGGGCAAGAAAGGAGGACCAGGGAACTCTCTGGGAGCTGCTTAAGGATGCGGTGGACAATGCCTTGGGCAATGCTGAACTACTGTTGTTACAATTGGACATAAATTTCAGCTCAGATATGCTGCTGAAGCATTTCCTCCCATTTCTTCTTGGCCTGACACTTAACGCTGGTCTGATGGGTCAGCTCATAGGTGAAATTAAACAGGACCAGGACAGCATCCAGAAGGTCATAAGGTATATCAAGTTTATACTTGAGACTGAGACTAAGAAGAACCCTCTCAAACATGATCAATGCATAAGTCTGCTCTGCTGCTTGGGTGAACTGAAGGATTATTCCTTTGAGGAGGAAATGCGAATGTTCATGTCATCATGCCGCACTGCTGAAAGACGACTCTCCGTTGCACAGTGCTCAGTGCTGGCCCACCTGGTCCAGGTGTCGGGGACTGTGTTGGATGATCTGGATGTTTTGAGACTGTGCCCAGGGTATGAAGGTTATTGCAGGCTTGTATCAGTTGTGAAGAACTGCAGAAAGGCTCGGTGAGTAGTACAGCATGCTAATCAATATGCTAATCATCTATCTTCATGAGTCTACTTTATTAAGTATGTATTAATAATACATATGAACTGTTTTTATGTTTATCAGAGTTAGACCCAGGCCACTCGGGACTGTGATTTCTGCCCTACTCTCATCAAATTCGCACCTGGAAAAGTTGGAAATCAGTCACGGTTGTCTTGTGGATTACAGACTCCTTGCTGAAGCTCTAAAGGCGCCAGTGTTCAGACTGAAAGAGCTTCATTTTACTCACATTGACAGGGGCGTTTCCAACCACCTATTTAATTTTGTAAGTTGTAACCATTGTGAGACCATTAGAGTCGGTATTCCCTAAAACTGTAGTTCAGATGAACATTTATAGTGGTGGTTAGAAGCACCAATGTATGTTAGTTCCTGTTGACCAGGTGATATATTGTATCTTTTTACAGGAAAACCTTTTTTTTTAATCAACACAAGTTGCTTACGGTCTAAAATATACATATGTCCATGCAAATTCTATTCTAGATTAATTCAGTGGTGCTGAACATTCCAGAAACAAAAGATTCAAGTTTGGTTAATGTTAAATATGATCATAGATTTACACAAACATAAGTCAGGAAAGTCTCTTTGAGCAGTTTCTAAGCACAGTTCAAAGAACTGTATGTAAGGACAGGTTAATAACAGTTGGCCACTTTGCCAATTTCTTGAAGAAGACCCAAACTGGCACCCTCAGCTGAGATCAATAACCAAGAAAACACCAAAGCACAAGCCTGCCATGAAATTGTTGATGGCTACCAAAAGCATCTGGCTAAATTGCAACTTGCTAACAGACATGTAACCAAATAGGTTTGTTGTATGTGCATCTTTGACCCTGTATGTAGAATTTTGACTCCCAATACACAATAAAGCTTGTGCACCAAATTTCTGTTTTTACTTTGTATTAAAGATCTAAGTTGTACACTCAATCATATTGATACTGTCCAGTACTGCCCAATACTGTCATAAAATTCATGTCCTAGATGAGTGTATGTAAACGTTCAACCAAAAATGTAATTAGATGTATAGAAAAGGTGGTTTTGTGGTTGAACCGAGTAATTGTGGGTTCATTTTCCATATAAGCCAGACAATCTTCAACTAGGTAGGCATGCTTTGCAGTTTTTTAGGTTATTTCCGTCAGATTATAGCTCAGATGTTAATGTAATGAATTAGAAATCATTTAAAAGTTGGTTGTAAAACATCTTTCTGTCTTTGTTTAGCCAGAGTTAGTATCCTGGGTAGAAGTCATACGTGCTGTCCTGTTGGGCCCTCATGCTCAGCCTCACTCTTTTACGTAAGTATAAAGATGATAAAGACATTTTATTTGAAAGTTCCTTCTCATAGACTTAATGGTTCAGAGATGCTCGGCCATGCTGGACAATGGAATCATTATTTAGGTAAGGTGGAGGCCAAGATCCCACCAAACTTACACATCTTTGTATAGGTATTTGTAAACTTAAGCTGATACCTTAACTGAAAACTGATAATTAAATAAAAGCTAAATGCTCTTTTCTATTGAGAAAGTGTATATATCCACAGGAAGTATATATAGATACTGTAGCCAATGAGTTCGGTAAAAATGTAATTAGTGTAGAACTAAAACCTCTTCAAACAGCAAACAGATGACTGTTTGGATGGATTATTTTGACTAAATATAAAACTGTTTAACACACAGTATCTAATAAAGTATGTTATATATTGGTAGCATTTTGCAACACAGTACTCATCAGACCACTCATTTATTTAATTTCCATTCAAAAATTGTCATTATGGCCATTATGTACAAGTTATCGATTTTTTCAGTGTCATAAAAATCAGAAAAAAGCCTTTTTTTTTACCCAACCTTCTCCATCTGTGATCTAGCAACAAACACTGTTCCCAAAGGAGTCCCTAAAATTATGTCCCCTTCAAAGAGATGTTTTAGTGCTTCAGTGTGATACCTGATTTCTCTTTAAGGCTGAAAGACTGCAGTCTTGATGATGACAGCTGTGAAGTCCTGGCCTCAGCTCTACAAGCAACCAACACGGGCTTGAAAGAGCTGGATCTCAGCTACAACCACATGACAGACACTGGAGTCCAGAACATCTATCAGAAACTTGCACATTCAAAATGTGAACTGGAGAAGCTTAAGTGAGTCACAGTTTGAATGTAAAGTTTAAAGGAAGGTTGCAAAGACTACTGCTTAACTCATGGATGGACGTTCACTTTGTAATTGACTCTATAATCATAATTGTGTAAATACTGATTTTATACAAAGTCATCCAAGTGTTATCTTAAAATATAGATATATTTATAAATATAGAATTATTCTGCACAGATTACTTTATTTATTTATTTAATTTATTTAAATTAACTTACTTAATATACCATCTTTTATATTTGTACATTTTCATGCATATTTCAGAGTAAAGTACTATTTTTCCTCTATTGTGGTGAAATTGTGGGGCACTGGTAATAAATTTATTTTATTTCTTTAGGTTAAGCTACTGCAATAAAATCACAGAAAAGTCATGTGCAACATTGGCTAAGGTACTCCATTGCTCACATCTGAAAGAGCTGCATTTGAATGGTTGTAGAATTGGAGATTCTGGAATTAAACTTCTTAGTGAAGGAATGACTCGTCCAAACCAACTCCAAATACTGTGGTATGTACTTGTACGTGTTTTGCTTTTTAAATATTCTGTTTTTTCTTTAGATTTTTCCATTTCATCAGAAAGCCCATAACACATTGCAGTACCAACACTGGAGGCTTCTTATTGGAGAGGTCTGCTGAACTGTTAAAGCTTTTGAGTCCTTCCTGAGTCACAGGACCAAATTCAATAGTTAGTGCTGACTGCTACAAACAATGTTGAAGTGAAGCCTTTCCAGGGTTTACGATTGTCCTGGAATTTTCACTGTCACTTGTCACTCGATTTTCACTGTCAGAGTCCAGTCTGAAGTAGCCTTTAACAGTGCAGCCCCGTCCTCAATCGATATTGGCTATTGGCGATATGGCATTATCCCCAAAAATACTGACCAGCCCATCTGTAATTATAATGGCTGGCATTTTTTTTACTATTATTGTTATTAGTAAAACACTGTTTGTTGGAATAACTGTGTAGTGAACCTGTTGAGTTACAGTGAATTAAAATGACATTAAATTACCAACATTTCACATTTTTTTACTGTCATTGAGAAAACATACTTTTACTGTTGACTTTTTACTACTGACTTGTGACATGTGTGTCTGCTTCAGTAATTGTGTAACGTTTGAAGTGCCTGTTTACAGGTTGGGCCTCTGCAACCTAACTGGAGATAGCTGTGAAGCACTGGCATCAGTTCTCTGCTCAGATCCTTCAGCACTTAGAGAGCTGGACCTGAGCAACAATGACTTGGAGGATTCAGGAGTGAGGTGGCTCTCTGCTGGACTGAAGAGCCCACACTGTAAACTAGAGAGTCTAAGGTCATACTCATCTTCTGCTGTACAGTACATTTAGAAATGCCATGTTCCTCTACATAGGTAACATTATATGACTACATGCACAGCTGATCAGACTTGGTCCGTTTAATAGGATGTCTGGTTGCATGATCACAGAGGAAGGCTGTTCCTTTCTGGCTTCAGCTCTGAAATCAAACCCATTCCATCTGAGAGAGCTGGACCTGAGCTACAATCATCCTGGCGAATCAGGAGAGAAGATGCTCTTTGCCAGTTTTGAGGACCCCAACTGCAAAATGGAGACACTTAAGTACGTTGTAGGCCGTAGGTTAAAGTGAAAGGTTATTCTGGACAAATGTTTCAAATGTATCTTGTTTTCTCTTATTTTTCCTGCAGTCTAGGAAACGGTGGGGAGCACAGAATGCAGCCAAGTTTCAGAAAATGTAAGTAAATGATTAAATCCTGCAGCATTTCCTTACCTTGATTGCCGATGTACTGAGACTCCTAGAACAGCCAGAACATTGTTCTGTACATCCAGTGACTCTTAGTGTCATTCTTCATTGCTGGTTAGTTCACCTAGTTACGGCCATTTGCAAAAACATGGTGTGGCACACTAAGCATATGTTTGAGTGATCAAAGTAGGCATAGTGAATGGGATTGTATACAAAAGTCCACATACTTCAGACCTTTGTACTGAACTTGCAGTCAGCACAGTGCCAGGAAAGTGGGTGTGGTTTTTATACTTCAGCTGCGGCATTCTGGGTATACTGGGACTTGTTTAGACACCTACCAGAGTATGTAGGTAACACAGCATATAATGTGTAGTGTTAGTCCAACCTGGAGTTGATAACAGAGGAGAACTAAGTAAAGCAAATCTACTTTTTAAATAAAGGACAAACAAATCTCTCAGACCTTGGTTGAGAAGTTCTAGTTGCTGGCTCACAGCTGCTCCATCAGCGTGGTTGTTGCCATACCAACTCTAAAGACAACCATGAGTGTAAGTCACTAAAATCAGACAGAGAGAAAATAGTATAGTGTTGCATTTTACACTGTAAAAAATCACATTTGGTTGTGCAAGATATGTGACATTGTTGTCCAGATCAGACTGTCATGTAAAGGCCTCAATAATCACCCTAGAATTTAGCCTTGAGGGACAACAAGCTTTTCTCTGGTACCAGGTGTTAAAATCTTCAAAATCTTCTGTGTTTCTCAACCCTGGTTCTGGAGGCCCACTGCCATGCACATGTTTGTGCTTGTCCACACCCTCTTTACTCACTAATGAGCTGTTAATTAGCTGATCTGTTGGAAACAGGGAAACACTTTAAACACTATAAATGACACCAGTTGAACAGCATCTTGATTACAGCTGAAAAAAATCAGCCATCTTAGTATACTTCAGTTTGCCTTGATACATCTACTTGAGGGGTGTTCAGTCTTATGCTAACCATACACTAGAAGATTTTGAAAAGACTCTGAAAAGACATTTAATAGACTAAAGTCTGACACCTTCTCACATCTAAAGACAAGTCACAGACTTTTAGTCACAGACTAGTCACAGGCTATGATTTTGCAAACACTGGGAATCTTGCAGAGTCACTATTTACAGGACTGCAACTAGATTTTGAGATTATTTCCCATCATGTTCGCTAGTAGGCTGAATGTAAACACTGTAGCTCCGTTCGGCAGTGTTTAGCTAGCTAGCTAGTTAGCTTTAGCATAGCATAACTACCCCTCGTTACAAGATAGGATAACGTGAAAATAGCTTTAAAACGTGCGTGATTTAGAATTGGACTGTTTACTGCGCATTTCTGCGCATTAATGAACTCTTGGATGTGTTAACGTTTGTGACGTCACGGGCTCGCGTTAGCCCCGGGGATTTCGAGGGCTTCAGCAATTTCTGTACACCGTTTTTCCTTTTCCACTCTGTCGTGGTAGAAATGGGAAGATACGTCAAAGAGGCACTCTTGTTCACTCCACAGCTTCACCAGCTTCTCCTCCTTTTGAACAGTCCAGGAGAACCGCGGTTTCCGAGCTCTTGCCAGATTCCCCTCCATGTCGAATCTCCGCCAGACATTACTGTACTTGGCTCGCGGCTTCCCGTTTGGAGCTGAAAAGAGCTCTCCTATTGGTTTTCGACAATGTCCACGTCACTCTTTGCGTGAGCCAAGACCTACGACTTATGATAATATCAAACACGGTTGATTTTATCGGAGCGCCAGGACGAGAAACAGACTGACTTAAAACTGCAATCCTGACCACCTTACACTTAACGATCGAGACGACGCGAGCGCGACGCAACTCTAGCAAGACTCTCATGATTTTGTTCCGACTTTGGAAATTTGTCTGCGACAGTAAAATCGCTTGAAAATCGTTTGGTGTAAGGTCAGCATTATCTGCAAAGGTAACAGCTGGCTGCAGGTTCCAACAGAGGAGGAGTATGAATGATCAGTTGTATGATGGCTGAGACTCTTCCTCTTGCTGACGAAGGAAGAAGAATCAGGTGTGCCTTTGCTTGATTGGAATAAATACATGCTACGCCGGCTCATTGTGGATATGATGGGACACCCTGACCTGGTGCATCATGCTTTTGTTGGTTCGTTAGAATTGCCAGCTGGAAATGTGGCTAAGAAAACATGCTGCTTCAGATTGACAAGCAGCATCCATAAGAAGGCATGTCAGCGGGTTTTGAAGCTGTAGCAGATTATTTCCACATATTAAAGATAAAGGAGGATCAGAAACAAAGTGCAGTTATTCAAGAATGACACTGTTTATCATAAGGCAAAACTATACTTCCCTACCCAACGATAAAGTTAATTAAAAGCCCACATAAACTGTTTAGAGTTCCTACACTCTTCATATGTTTTGTTTTATTCGTCCTACAGATGGTTCTTACTTTGGAAAGTGGGAACTGAAGTGTCAGGAAGACGTTAAGGAGTGGGAAAGACATATCATGGACTGTACCTATTGTGGTGAACAGGAGAAATTCTACTGGCAAGTTGAGGGTTGGACAGGAACTGATTTTGGAATGAAGTACAAAAGCCCAAATCTTCAGTGTTTCGGTTTTGACCAAAACCGCTGTGAGAAACCTGTAAAGCACATCCCTAAGAAAGTGTGTAGGGTTGTTAATCTTTATGAACCCTTAAATAACTACAACCCCATCCCCCAGAAAGTGGGAATGTATCTGGACTGGCCAGCCGGCACCCTGTCCTTCTACAATCTGACTCCAGAATGTGATCAACTGACATATCTGTACACACATCACCACAGATTCACAAAACCCCTTTATCCATATGTAAAATTAAACAAACTGTCAGCCACGGTTTCAGTCCAGTCCCTAGGCTCCAAACTGGAGTGAGGAAATTTGGAAATTTGCTCTGGACTTTAAATCACACATTAGCAAGACAGATTTGTCTTTCTTTCTCAGGAATGTAGCTCATTTCAGGCCTTGCCACCCACTGATGAATGCTTATATATTTAGATAGCAAATTGTGACCTTTGATCTAGTACCTTTACATCTACACCCATGTGTAGTATTTGTCTTGGATAAAATGTGTTAAAGATATTCCAAACAAAATCACAACAGACCAGTGGAACTAAACCTTTTGTTTATATTGTACTCTTCCAAAATTTGGAAGTGATCAGGCATCATCTCAACAGAAAGAATATTTAGTAAGTATTTGTTTGATTTACTGTAATTTATATTGCTTTTACAACTGTTACAACCATCTTTACATCTCAGGCATCTGAGAAATTGATCCGTAAAACTGTTCATATGGTCAGTAAATGTTGATTAATTTAAAAAAAAAATCCAAGCATTGGAAAAAATACAAATAAACAAACATACATAATTTTGTTTTACTGTTGAAAAAACCTACTTTGCTTCGTTTGGTTGTAATTATGTCGATTTTTATTTATTGTAATGTTACATAGTGTTTTTTCAGGTGACTAAAACAACTGTTTACATATCCAAATGTATCCAAATTTCATGATGAGTGGCGCAATAGAAACAGTCCAAAATGACTTAAAATTTTTAAATAATCTTTAATAAAATTTTGTTACATTACCTGACAATGAGAATTAAGGTTTCTTGCTAATTAATTTTTGTAAGAATGTTTGTGAAGTTTTATGGACAGCAGGTGTACAACAGCAATCTATTAGTAGCTTAACTGACAAATTGCAAATAAACTTTATGCCCATGCATGGACTACTTATTTGCTTTTACCAGTGCTGTATCAAATTTGCTTCTGTCACTATGCCCAAGCCAGAGAGAATTGGTGTACGTCTGGACTGGACAGGAGGAAATTTGTCTTTGTACAGTGTCTACCCCCAGGGTGCAAGTCATCTCTACACTTTCCACACCAAGTTTACTAATCTCATGTACCCAGTTTGGGCTAGAATTAAGGGATAAAATACTGTCTGTGATCACTGAAAAAGAGTGTCCTGAATCTACAACATCTGTGGTCTGTCCTCCAGCTCAGGGATTGAAACCATGCTTATCCCTTCTATCATTTCACTTCTCAAAAGGTGCCCCTTTCAGGTTCATCATTTTATAATATGCTTCATCAAACTCGACTTCCTCAACAGTGTTTGTAGATGTATGAAAGAAGGAGAAATAGGCAAGCCTTTTGGAAAACAATGCTACCTTTACTTGCTTAGGCATAGACCCCCGCTACCGATCTGTGTGTTCCCTGAAAACCCCTCCGACCTGCTACAAACACTAACTCAACTTGCACAAAACATGAGAATGCTATAACTACATTCTACATCCCCCTTCTTAAGATCAAACAGAAACCTTTAACATTTATCACCAGAAGAACAAGTATGTTTTAACATAAATTCACACAGGTATGTGCTAGATAGGAACTTTATAGACAGCCCTAAATAAGAACAGATTATCTGACAAAATCTGCATATCTTGGATTAGGTTTAGGAATTCTGCCAGAGCGAGTGGCGAAGGGTGCTTGTCCACCACTAGTCTGTGCTTCAGCATAGTCTTTCTGGGATTCTGGAGGGCATGGCCAACAAGACGGGACAGTAGGTGTATGTCCTTCATCAGAAGATGCTGAGGGCTCAGATTGCAGACCATGAGTTGGTGGAGCCAAGCTTGGCTGTCCTGGGTTGTTGTAGTCTTCTGCAGTACGCAACAGGTGGCGTCTGTTCCGCACATACTCTGAACCTTGTGCCTGGACTCTGTAGCTGTTTGGCTGTGAAGCCTTTCCCATCACCACGGCCAGCCTGTCATGTCCACATGGGGTCTGCATTCGTACAGTTTGTCCTTCATGAAGTGCTGGGAGTGTTCGTGCAGACTTATCATAATGTACCTTTCTTGCCTGTCTTGCCTTCACCAAGGCAGCATGCGCATGACTTTCCACTTTCGGTTGCAGCATGTAGATGTATGAAAGAAGGAGAAATAGGCAAGCCTTTTGGAAAACAATGCTACCTTTACTTGCTTAGGCATAGACCCCCGCTACCGATCTGTGTGTTCCCTGAAAACCCCTCCGACCTGCTACAAACACTAACTCAACTTGCACAAAACATGAGAATGCTATGACTACATTCTACAGTGTTAATATAAACTCTCTACACCATTAGGCACAATGATACTGTTCATGGTCAAATGTGACCCTTTAGTTCAGAACAAAATATTTCTCCCAAGGTATGATCAAGAACCATAGGCGAAGGGGCTAAACCGATATAATGGTCCTGTGCAGGACAGAGCTCACATTTCAACCTGCTGCCACCATAATGGCTCAAAGGAAATTCACAGGCCCCGTCCCAAATCTTGCCCTAAGATTCTCCATGAAGTGAACATTTTTATTACATTGTCGAAGGCCGAGCAAAAAGTGTTACAGGTGTCAGAGGGAAGAAAATTGGGGTACAATTTGCCTCATGTGCCTGCAACAACATACCTTTCCCAGAATTCCCCCATGATTTACAAGATACAGATAGTAAAATAGAAGAAGAAGAGTCAACTGAAACAGAGGACAATGTTAAAATCAGTTCAGGACTATCACCTGATGAGGAAACTGATGTGCAGCAAAATGCTGAAAGGGAGACATTCATGTCAAACAATGTCCAAATAGGAAGGTCCTCATTCCTCTAGGAAACTCACACCTTAAAACACAGTTACAATCAGTGTAATTTGTAATGTGTTGTGATGTAATTTTTTTAAAATTAGCTTTTCGCTTGTTTTAATATGTTTGTTCTAAACTACATGTGTTATATGTCTTGTTGTGCATGTTATGTTTTGTTGTGTGTGGACCCCAGGAAACTAGCTGCTATCTTAGCTGTAGCTAATGGGGATCAAATTAAGCTAATGGGGAAAAGTAGTTAATGTGAATAATTGGCGAGTAGGGTCAAATGAAAAGTGTATAGTAATATTATGTTCATTTTACTGTTGGGGGATAGATTTATATACTCATCATCAACAGAACAGCTGCACCCAGAAGGAGGTGTGGAATTGCAGGTCTGTTGGGAAGGAAGATAAAGGTTACCAGGATCAATAACTGATGATAAATTTAGACTGATATGATCAATATTTATTGAGCTACACATACAGAAGTCTGTCTCTCAGTATGGCGTCGGGCCGCCGTGTTTGCTAACCCAACACGCCAGACGTCTCGGCATGGAGCTGTAGAGGTTCCTAATGGTGTCCTGTGATAATCCATCCCATGCAGCTTGAATATCCTCACACAGTTCCTGCAGATGGTGCGGTAGGGGTGGAGGTGGAGTGACACCAGGCCTTCTGGACGTGTGAAAAAACTGTTCATTTTGGCGCTGACCATGGGACCTCTGCACACAGATTCATTGGTCGCCTCCACCAAGACAAAAGCAGGACCCGTCACTGAACATGACCTGCTGCCATTCTGAGTCACTCCATGACAGTCTGGCACGACACCATTGCAGTCTTTGGTGACAGTGACGTGGTGTTAAGGACAGTTGTCGTGTACATGTAGTCCTGCGTGGTGCAGCCTTCTGCCAAAGGTGCTGCACTAACAGGATGACTCATGGAGGACATCGCTGCTCGCTGAATGTCCACAACCAGACAATTAGTTGGTTCTCTCTCTCTGTGGATCGTGTTGGTCTCCCAGATTCTTCATGTTGTCGCTGTGTGCTGCCTTCTATCCACTTCTGCCAACAGTGTGCTATGGTAGTATCCACACAACCGATATGGCGCGCAATATATTGATAAGACCGTCCCAGAGCTCTATGATGTGACCCCTCTCCAACTCCTCGAACTGCTGGAATCTTCTCTGAGGTATATACTTCACTTGCAAAGGACACTACCAACACAACAGCATGAGTCAGAATGGAAAGCACACACAACAGGACGACCTTATATAGTCAGGCAGGTACACCAATAAGGCTCGCACTTGCTTCAGGAAATCCATAAATATGTGAATCACTTCTAATCTTCATGTACATAAACACAATCAACCCCCAAAGAACAGCCACGTGGTGTTAAACTAATGTTAATGTTAACCTAATCCAGATTAAGGAATGCTGTACCTACACCGTTTACTCAGCAATAACAACCCCTGATTAGAACATAGAGGAGCTAACGAGACATGCTTGGAATCACAGTTAAAATAACAGTGGTGTAGGCATCTTGGCACACTATGAGAAAAAGAGAGCTCAAGTTAGTTCAGGGTGCTCACAGTGTTCAGCATCATTTATCCTAAACTAAAACCTGCTTCTAGTAGTAAATTGCAGCAGAACTGAACTAGTAATTCCATTCAGACCAGATCATAGATCATAGATTCTTCACTAACACATTGTCTGCCTTTAACTAACCTCTCACATGCTCTGTGTACTTCTTTCTTCACTACAAGTTGTGGACCACCCCCACCCCTGGTCAATCCTGATGGACAGTTTTGAAGACTCCTTAATCCAACTCTGATGGACTGCGCCGTTTGCCTGAATCGTCATAGAGGAGTCACCAGAGTTTTGTTTCCGTTGGCTGATTGTCTGTCCCTCTTGCCTGACCTGATGATGCTCTCCTGCGTGTCAGCCTGCATGACCAGAGTTACCACAATGGAGCCACCAGCATCTGCCACTGATCATTCTGTCGTTCACTTTGACAGATAACCTATGAGATGGTTCTAACTTTACATCCTGGACATCCTAGTTCCTCCTGGATTAATCACTCCACTCCATAGGTGGCAGACTTCCACATTACAGGTGGCAGGACTCCACTCCATAGGTGGCAGCAGTATGCCAACTGACATTCAAACCGCAGTAAAACCATAGAAGAAAAAAAAGTAAACCCTGAAGAGGAAGAAGAGAGGAATGATCCCTGAATGAAAACAAGGAAAGGTATGTTTAGTCGGGAAACGAGTTCTACTATTTAACAGAACGGACTAAAAGATAGTGACTGAGTGTTGCATTAAATAATAAGTCATTTTTTAAGTAAGTAATAGGTAAGTTTCAGTTGTTCACTGACTTATTTGTGTAACATTAACTCTATAAGGAGCATTCGAACAGTCCATAGTGAAAGCATTAAAATTCATCTAAGAGATCTATTTGTTGAATACACAATTTGTCTAAAGGTCTGTTCAGTCTGTTCCGGAGGCAAAAGTCATATTGTGAAATCCATCTAAAGCAGTGTTTTATGTATATATATATATATATATATATTGGTTTTGTGTTCTGAAATGCATTGTGAACTTGAGCTGCTCTCCAGAAGTGAGATAAGTAGTTAAACAAACACCTAACAAACTTATTGTGAGATGAAAACTACAGTCTATAGAACCACAAAGACAAAACAAAAGATGGGAGATCTGGGAAAAAGGCACGAAACTGGAGCAGCCAGTCATCTTCATGCAGGTCTTCCAGCTGCTGACGTAGTGGACCGCCCTCTGCTGGCAGATGCTGCACATTAGAAAACAGATAAAGGAGCTCCTAGCTCTAATTCAAGAGCACCCGGATGTTAACATTTTAAACACATTTTACGTGTTACGTGTTAGAATTTAAATAATATTCTAATAACATGCTAAATAATATTTCTATTTAATTTAATTATGGAAGTGTATTTTGGGTCAATATACTAATTTTATTATTTTGTTGTTAATAAATTACTACCAAATTATTCCTTGTATATTCTCAGTTCAATCTAGATTGTATGCATGTTGAATTAAAACTTATTTAAAACAAACATGGACAAGAGTGTGGGAATCCCTGGAACATCTTGGGATTCACAGGAAATTAAATATATTCCATATTCTGTGCATGTTTTACTGTAACTTCTTCACCAATTTCATGTTATGTTCATGTTATCATGTTTTGTGGTAAATTTAGATGCTGTCTGCCCAAACATACGTAAAACAGTATGTCAATTGTAGAGGATGCAAAAACTTAAAATGATTAGAAATTATTGTGAATTAAAATTCATGGAACTCTTCAGTAAAGGCTGTAATACTCTGAAACAATAAAAATGTCTAATAAGAAGTAACAGTATGTTAAAGACTATTACAGACTCTAATGTCAGATATTAAGATCATTGTACTACAGACTATATATTATATAAATTATATCAGGTCTGTATTGTAAAAAACTGAATATCTGTAGTTACATTTGCACTCACCGCTGGTCTGAAATCCTGTCCTATGTTTCTTTATTTTAGGTGCCAGAATTAAACCTCAACAGTAAATAGCTCAGGCCTTCACATCAACATGGCAGATCCACCAGAACAACCAGCAGACGGCTCTCATGTGTCCGCCATTACAGTGTCCACTTCTAACAGTTCTCCTGTTATTGCACCCCAGTTTATCAACAGTCACATTGAAGGATCAGTCAACCAGCACATATACATGAATCACCCTGGTATGTCTCCAGATCTCATTAGCTTTCCATTACTTTATGGTGGTTGTGTGAAACATGATCCTCCAGTTTGGTTTGAATATGAATACTAGTGTTTCTCTTCTTCTCCCAGGTGAGAGAGACACAAGTTCCACCACAAGTTTGAGCTCTGGTGAGTGAATAATACAGTGGTGGACAGTAAGGAAGTAAATGTAACTATGTTAAGTAGTTTTTCGTGTATCTGTACTGAAGTATTTCCACATTTCGGAGTCTATCTCTAATATCTGACTGTTTACTCCACTGCATTATGGGAAATTTGTCCTTCCTTTCGGCTCATGTGTGTATATAAACGTAACATGTCCAAACGAAACAAGCCAATATTTGCTTGCTTGCAAAAAGTTATTTTGTAGTTCTAGCCAACTTCTACTGACACTGGGTGAGTAGTTTACCTTGTGGGATCTCTACTGTAACTCAGGTACACGGTCTGTGTACTTCGTCCACCACTGGAATAATGAAATGTGTTTAAAGTGACTGAAGGTGTTTTTGTATATTCATATCCCGTAGAGCTTACACTGTTTGCTATTCAGTCTGTATCTGAAGTAGATATGTTTAGTTATGGTACAACTGATCAAGGAAATCGACTGTTAAGCTAGTAAAGATGAACTGTATGTAATGGCCACAAGAGGGCACACTGTGCTTTGTTGTGCTTGTTCAAACAGTGGGGTATTTCTACAAGTAGACACAAATGCAAAATCAGTGAAAGAACACATACAGTCTGGAATTAACATCTACAGATGAAACACTGAAAGTGTAACTACAACATTGTGGGGACGTTACTGTTCAACTGTTTATATATACAAGTATAAAAATTTACTTATTAAATCTAAAACTTGAAAATACTGTCCAATTTTGTATATGAATAGAACAACAGCTTCTAATTTTTTAGTTATCATTAGCTAATATTTTTTAGTTATTGTACTAATAACTAGTTTTTCTTATTTACCTTACAATTTAATATTTATCCAATCAATACATTTTAATCTGACCCAGACCAGGACTTGCAAAGGGTGAAGGACGAATTCAAGGAGAATATGAAACAGAAGTTTGAAACCATCTTGGAAGGGACTGCAAGAAGAAGCAACATGACTCTCCTCGAGTGGATTCATCCTCAGCTCTACATCTCTGAAGAAGAGAGTAACACAGATACAGGAAATGAGAACTGGAGAAGTGATGAAGACAAGGCAATCAGCTGCAACGATCTCTTCACAGCATTGCCGGATCAAAATAAACCCTTGGTTGTACTCACAAAGGGAATCACCGGCAATGGAAAAACAGTCTGCGTTCAGAAGTTTGTTCTGGACTGGGCCATGGGAACAGCCAACCAGGATGTGGATTTCATGTTTGTGCTTCCGTTCTCGGAGTTGAACTTGCTTAAAGATGACGAGCACAATCTTCACACACTTTTGTGTCACTTCCATCCTGAGCTAAAAGTCCTGAATCCAAAGATGTATGAGCAGTGCACAGTCGTCTTCATCTTAGATGACCTAAATGAAAGCAAACTTGACCTAGAGCTGAACTCCGAGTGCATTGAGAATTCCGAGAGTAAGGTTGATTCCAACTCCGAGGAGGAGACAGTCACATCGGTGGATACGCTGATATCTAACCTCATAACCCGTGAGCTGGCTCCCTCAGCGTTTATCTGGATAACCTCCCGACCAGCAGAAGCCAAACACCTCTCCAAAAATGCTGACCATGTGATGGAGCTCCGGGGATTCAGTGATGCACAGAAGGTGGAGTACTTCAGGAAGAAAATCCGTGATGGAGAAGAAGCCAAGAGAATCATCTCCCACATCGAAACCACATGGAGCCTCAACACCATGTGCGATGAACCGGTCTTCTGTTGGATCACAGCCACGGCTCTCGAGAGA
>JAVGWN010000085.1:0-20744 GCA_034552555.1 Semaprochilodus insignis | reverse complement strand
TGTGTGTGTGTGTGTGTGTGTGTGTGTGTATACATATATGTATATGATGTAATATATTTTATTAATTTTCGAAACACAGTACAGTTTTACAAATAGTCACTTTACAGTAGTACTGTTGTTGGGGTAAAACGCATGAGTGCAATGATCCATTTTGACTCTTGCCCCGTCGTGGTGATAATTGAGTGGTCAAGATGTGCGTGTGTGGTCATTGTGGAGCTTGCGCTGATGAAAAAGAGGCTGGAAGAGAGCCGCTGAAGTGCTAACGAGCCTTGCCATCTGACATCTCGGCCAAAAATCAAGTGTGCGTGTGCTGATAAGGTCGCTAACGAGAGCCCATTAGTGAATCTCCACCAAAACAATGTCTTTGTTGTCAGTCACTCGGCCAATGAATGCATAATATCGTTAAGGCTTTAAATAGCCAGGAGGTGCAGGCGGATCCACGCTACTCAGAGAGCTCGAGTTTGCATTGTTTTCTATGCAGTTACTGAAAGATCAGAGTTAGGATGTACTAGAGCTGGGAGCTGAAGAGGCAAAGTGGTCTTTAAAGTGAAGTGTAAACTGACACGCACAAAAACGCCAGGTCTAATTTAGTCGTTTAGCCTTTATTAGCACGTTTTTACGGGTAGCGTACATGGATTTTCATTGACTAACTGGTGCAATATGCAGAGGCATATTGATGTTTAGCCTTAACACATGCAAACCCATCCGATGACCCAGCTACTTAATTACAGACTAATCAGACTTTTATTTCTCTATCTTCACTCCTTTCCTTTGCTTGTGTTGTTATCTGGTGTTGACCCGAGGAGGATGGGTTCCCCTTTTGAGTCTCGGTTCCTCTTGAGGTTTCTTACTTTGAACTGAGGGAGTTTTTCCTTGCCTCTGTCGCCCTGGGCTTGCTCACTGGGGGCTCGGACACCAGGTTCTTTGTAAAGCTGCTTTGTGACAACATCTGTTGTAAAAAGCGGTATATAAATAAATGTTGACTTGACTTGACAAATTAGAAAAAAAAATAATAAAATCAGTGATTGTACTTAGTGATTTTAATGTGTATTATCCAGTAACTACTTCCAAGAACATCACTAGGCCAGGTTTAGCCCTACTCCCACCGATGCTGTTTAAACTACATTTAAATAATTGGCATTTTTCTGAAAATTTCAGTGCAGAATTTCTATTTATTATTTTGACTTAGTGATAATATATGCAGTATATAATGTAGTAGACTTGTGCACAGGCCACATTTTATTTTTTGCCCTGTATTAAGGATGTGTAGCTGTTCAAGAAGCTCCTCATCGAGAAAAGGAGCAGTGATGCCCTCCATGAGGCAGGACTACATGCACACAGACCGTTACAACGACTTCCCTTAACACCACGTCAACGTCGCCAAAGACTGCAGTGGTGTCGTCCCGGACTGTCTTGGAGAGACTCAGAACGGCAGCAGGTCATCTCCAGTGACAAGTCCCGAATCCGTGTGTGGAAGCACCATGGTCAGCGTCAAGATGAATGAACGGTTTGTTGTCACGCGTCACACGTCCAGAAGGCCTGGTGTCACTCCACCTCCACCCCTACCGCACAATCTGCAGGAACTGTGGGAGAATATTCAAGCTGCATGGGATAGATTATCACAGGACATCATTAGGAACCTCTACAGCTCCATGCCGAGACGTCTGGCATGTTGGGTTAGCAAACATGGCGGCCCGACGCCATACTGAGAGACGCTACTTGTGTATGTGTAGCTAAATAAATATTGATCATATCAGTCTAAACTGATCATCATTTATTGATCCTGGTAACCTTTATCTTCCTTCCCAATAGCACTGCAATCCCACACCTCCTTCTGGGTGCAGCTGTTCTTTTGACGATGAGTGTATAAAGATAGAATATCTAAAACAGAATAGAATAGAACAAAAAAGCAAACAAATCCAAACTGGATACCTGAGACTGAGACTAACTAACTGAGACTGGATACCTGCAGAAGTATTTTGCCTGATAGAAAAGCAGCGACTACAAACTCCTTAATGGTGCCACGTTAGAGCTGACCTGGTTGAGAACAGGCTTCACAGGCTTGAATGGAAATGCAAAGCGAACGAAAACAAAACATCTCCACCATTCAGCTCTTCATCGGAAGCCCAGAAGGGCTAAAACAAAAGCAAATGAGCGTGATGGCTCCTCAGAGGAAACACTCTACCAGCCTGGTGACTCCAGCGTGGCGGCTAATTTATAGAAAGACAATGACTCAGGCTGTGCAGAGCTTTCTGTGGAAAAAAGAGAAAGAAAGAAAAAAAAAAAAGAATCTGTTACCCTGGGTAGCCCTCAAATTAGCCTCTACAATGGGCGGGCATCTTTGGAAAGTTCCGGGGGGCGTGAGGGGTGTGGGAGCGCGAGCGCGCGTGTGTGTGTGTAGCAGCTGTGCACAGCTGGGGAACGGCCCCCCGGCTCTACAGCATGACAACTACCCAGTCAGAAACAGAGATTTAGGGCCTAACACCAGCTACAAGCATCTGTCACCTACTCTATGGAGACAGAGCAAGAGAGAGAGAAAGAGAGAGGGGGAAGAAAAGAAAGGGGCATCTCTGAATAAGAAGGGGGGACCGACGTGAAGATAATGGCAAGAGTGGGGAAAAGGATGAATGGAGTTGGGAGGGTGAGAGAGACGCTGACAAAAGAGAGAAAAATGGAGGGAAACGTGGTGAACACAGTGGCAGTGATAGCACAGTGCCATTGTGATGGCTTTGGGGACACTATTGTATGTTATATTAATAATGATCATGTGTTTAATAGATTTGTAAGACCCGTATGTGTTATATACCTTCATCATCAAAAGAACAGCTGCACCCAGAAGGAGGTGTGGGATTGCAGTGGTATTGGGAAGGAAGATAAAGGTTACCAGGATCAATAAATGATGATACAATTAGACTGATATGATCAATATTTATTGAGCTACACATACAGAAGTAGTGTCTCTCAGTATGGTGTCGGGCCGCCATGTTTGCTAATACAGTTGTAGAGGTTCCTAATGGTGTCCTGTGATAATCCATCCCATGCAGCTTGAATGTTCCCGCACAGCTCCTTCAGATGTGGCGGCAGGGGTGGAGGTGGAGTGACCCCAGGTCTTCTGGACTTGAACAAACCGCTCATCTTGGTGCTGACCACGGTGCCTCCACATACGGATTTGTCGGATTTGTTGGTCGTCTCCACCAAGACAAAAGCAGGACTCGTCACTGAAGATGACCTGCTGCCATTCTGAGTCACTCCATGACAGTCTGACACGACACCATTGCAGTCTTTGGTGACGTTGACGTGGTGTTAAGGGCAGTCATTGTAACGGTCTGTGTGCATGTAGTCCTGTGCCGTGCAGCCGTCCTGGTGCTGGCACTAACAGGATGACTCATGGAGGGCAACACTGCTCACTGAATGTCTGCAATCGTGGCTGTTGGGTCAGTCAGGTACAGCGATATCTCCTTTTCTCAGTGAGGAGGAGCTTCTTGAACAGCTAAACATCCTTTCAGACCTCCATAGTGTTGAGGTGTCTCACTCTCACAGTGGAAGGATGGACAGAAACACCTGTGGATGTTTCCAGATCTGAAGCAGGAGTGGAGCTTGATGTTCTCCTCTTTGTTGAAGTGCTGTTTATCTGTGAGGGAACAGTTTTGGTGGTCTGCTAGGTCTTGCCTAGAAGAGTTTGTACGTAATGGCTGTTTTGACTGGATATTAAATAAGTGCAGGGTGGTCTACGCCTTTGGCGCAGTATTGTAACTATGTAAGCACCTACGTGTAATAATAGGAGGCCCCGTGCACTTTGTAGCTCCACTCTCTGCCACTGATTACGAAACAGATCTTCCACATCTCTCTCTCTCTCTTTCTTTCTCTCTCTCTTTCTCTCTCTCTTTCTCTCTCTTACTCACACACACACTGAGTCAAGTGTGTGAGTGCAAATAGTCGCAAAGTTGTTCTCACTCTCCACACTCATGTGTTGAGCAAACACCTTCATCCCAGCTGACCTACATAGCTTACATATTTTACACATCATCCATTTACACAGCTGGGCACACACACACACACACACACACACACACACACACACACACATACAACCTCATCTAACCTCCTCATAGAACCACAACAGTGTCTTACCTACCTTAGATCAAGTTAAAGAGGGCTGCTCACCGGTTCGTATGGTTACCTCGTACATTCGGATGTATTTATTCTATTTCTTTTAACCAGGATCTTAATGATGTGTCACAAGACTAGCTTTACAGGAATCAAGTCAACAAGTCAACAAGTCTAGGCTGAAGTTTTTGGTTTACTGTACCACAAGTTTATTCGATATATTCAGTTGTTTTGTGAGTCTAATTCTAAACCTCTAAACCGGTCTCCAATTCTGATTCTGATTTGAGTCTGATTTCGAACTTGATTTTGATTCTAGGTCTTATTCTGATTTCAGTTTTAATTTAGTTCTGAGTCTTAATCAATTTGATAAGCACTTCTTTTGAATCAGAATCAGATTCAAATTCGAAATCAGAGTCAAAATCAGCATCAAAAACAGAATAACAATGACAATTGATATCACAATTCGCATTGTGATTGGAATCAGACTTGGAATCAGATTCAGAATCAAAATCAGAATCAGATTTAAACTTAAATTCAGATTCAGAATTATCATCATCAAACAAAATCCGAATGAGAATCGGTATCACAATCTGAATTGTGATTGGAATCAGATTCAGAATCAGCATCGGCATCGAAAACAGAATCTGAATGAGAATTGGCATCAGAATTTGAATAAAAATTTTAATCTGAATCAAAATTCTAATCAGATTCCAATTCAAATTCTGAAATAGAATTAGAATCAGCATAAAAAAAAACAAAATCAGAAAGAGAATCGGTATCAGAACTCAGCACGGTTGTAAGTCGCTCTGGATAAGAGCGTCTGCTAAATGCCTTAAATGTAAATGTAAATGTAACTCAAATTAAAATTGGAATCTGAATTCAAAATCAGAGTCAGAATCTATATGAGAAGCAGAATCAGAATAAGTATTAAAATTGTTGATTAGCCAAATACTGTACATTATCACATGCAAAGCCATTTGTGTTTGCACAAATATGAGACGATATAAAGAGGATATAAATATAAATGTAATAGAAAAAAGCAGAAATGAATAAAATCATATACATCAGACTCAGAATTAGAATCAGAATGTGAACTGAGGCTGGAATCAGATGAGTTAGTGTTAGTGAAGTACATTTTCAGCTGCAAGTTATTTGTTCTTGTGAGTGATTACAAAAAAGACTAAATCTATATGTAAAATGTAATAAAATAATTAAAAAGCTAAAAAACAAAACAATATAAACAATATAAAGGTTTGTAATGCTGTACAGAGCCAGGTCACACATTTACCGTTCAGACATTACACGTCACATCACACCTACAGGAAACAACACGTGCACGATCACGGACACACACACACACACACACACACACACACACACACACACACACACAGAGTAAGCAGTAGCAGGTCTCGTGGCCGTGGCCATGCCCGGCGGGCCGCTGCAGGTGCAGGCACAGGTGTGAAAGGGTGGGGCAAGTGCTGTAACTCTGACAATACAAACCCATTGTTCCTCATTCACTCCCTCTGGGGTTGCCTGGGCTGTTTTTGTTGTCATGCATTTGTATGTGTATGTCTCTCTCTCCCCTCCCCCTCCCTCTCTCTCTCTCTCTTCCCTACTATCCCATTCTTTCCACACCACCTGAACACAGTGCTAACCGTGTCCCTAAACCGAAACCACAGGGACTGAAAAGCAAATCCTCAACAGGGGTGAACAAAAAGGAAAAATGTTGAGAGATGCCTTTGTGGCCGGAGTGCAGCGACACCTGCCTAGTGCATTATGGGAGTCTTTGTGAAGTTACCAGACAAAAAAAAAAAAAGAAAAACAAAAAGAGAAAGACACAAAAAAATCCCCACCCACCATACAGAGCCTGGGAACAGTGACCAGGTGCAGAGAGGGAGAGAGAGAGAGAGAGAGAGAGAGAGAGAGTCGTACAGATATACAGAGAGAGAGAGAGACATATAGATACCGAGAGAGAGATTGGGAAGTGATAAAGTGAGGATGGGAAGTGATAAAGAGGAAAAGGGTGAGTCAACCGTGTGTCAGTATTTCTCCTCTCAACGTCTGTTCAGTTTCTCAACAGATGAATCTTTACTCTCGCCCAGCTCATGTGGACTAACTGTGAGAAAACGTCCCCAGCTCAGTTACGCACTGCGAGAGCCAGGGACACCGGCTCGGGTGAAATGGGTCTGAGCTGAAGTGATGAATAGAGAATGTGCTGAATTCCTGCTGGATTAGCGTCCGGCTCTAATAATAGCCGCAGCTATGATCCCATGTTAATAGCAGGACACAGGCCACGGCCCCTGGTGGCCTGTCACCGCTCACAGGACAACAAGCAGAGGGCCATCTGCTCCTTTACACACCCCTCCTCTCTCTCTCTCTCTCTCTCTCTCTCTCTCTCTCTCTCCCTCTCTCTATCCATCTCTGTCTCTTTATAGACACACACTACTCTTCCCTTTTCTCCTTTCCTGGCTAACACTTTAAACTCCACAGGCCTGGATCTGGCCTGCTACATCATAGGGGAGCCCTCACGGCCTACTAGGCCTTCAGAGAAGGTCTGATGCATGTCTGTAACTTTCAGTTCTCATTTAATGTCACCAAGTGTCCCGTCAGATTCTTTTTTCACTGTGGTATCTGGGTAGATACCTCCCCCTAGTTAGGACTTCAGGAGGTGGTCTTATGGCCTTATGCATTAGACCATCCTCTGACACAATAATGAACTGACAGATGAATCAACCAATCATGGTTTGGTTCACCATGAGTGGGACCAATTTAGTCCATTATGGAGACCCATCACGCTAGGCCTTCAGGAAGTCGTAGATACGTCACTGACTGCTAATAAGTTAATACTAATAGTGTTAATAAGCTTGCCAGCTAGCAGGGAATTATATTATACAATATATATTTATAATATATTGTATAATACATTATTTTATTATTTTAGATTATGCTTAAAAAAATAATATATATATATATATATATAATTACACATAATATATACTTTTCTATAATATACTGTAGTTAAGATATACATTATCTAATACATCATTAAATATTAAAATATGTAATAAGAGATTCTGATACCAACATGTTTTTTAACCCCTTAAGCTCCAAAAGATTGCACATGGTCTCTTATTGTCAGTCCTTGCTGTCATCCTTTGCAACAGTAACCTCTTTGCTCTGGTCTGAGCAGTGACATAGGTGTGTGGGGGGGCAGGATGGCTGCGCGTGAGCAGGTACAGCCTGTTATGGACTGTAACGTCCTGTTCTTTTCTATTCTATCAGTGGCTGAAAAAGATAGACCTCACCTCCCTTTCTCTTTCTCACTCTCATTCTGACTCCCTCTCCATCTGTGTGTGTATACGAGAGAAATCAAACAGCTTGGCTGCTCTGTGGCGGTGTCGTGACCTGTGGCCTGCACTGTGCCACCTGTGCACACAAGTACACACCAAGTTTCACTGAGCAGAATTATCTTCATTTGTGGGTTCTATAGCAATAGCCAGGATGGCAAGTAGATATAAAAGAGAAAATAACTACTCTTGTAGTTCAGGGTTGCCAAATATTTACTTTACTGTGTGTGTTTCTTGTTTCCTGAAATGGGAAAGTGAATAGCCTTAGCAGACTAAAGGCTAAAAGTATGGAAGCAAGCACTGATTTGGGAAAAAAAGTTTGTATTGAATACTTAGAATATACACTCATCATCAAATAACAAATAGTTGCACCCAGAAGGAGGTGTGGGATTGCAGTGCTATTGGGAAGAAAGATAAAGGTTACCAGGAACAATAAATGATGATACATTTAGACTGATATGATCAATATTTATTCAGCTACACATACAGTAGTGTCTCTGTATGGCGCCATGCAACATGCCAGACGTCTCAGCATGGAGTCGTAGAGGTTCCAAATGGTGTCCTGTGATAATCCATCCCATGCAGCTTGAATATCCTCACACAGTTCCTGCAGATGGTGCGGTAGGGGTGGAGGTGGAGTGACACCAGGCCTTCTGTGACAACAAACCGTTGATCTTGGTCCTGACCACGGTGCCTCCACACACAGATTCGTTGGTCGTCAGCACCAAGACAAAAGCAGGACTCGTCACTGAAGATGACCTGCTGTCATTCTGAGTCACTCCATGATAGTCTGACACGACACCATTGCAGTCTTTGGTGACGTTGCTGTGATGTTAAGGTCTGTGTGCATGTAGTCCTGTGTTGTGCAGCCGTCTGCCAATGGTGCTTGCACTAACAGGATGACTCATGGAGGAGATCACTGCTCGCTGAATGTCTGCAATCGTGGCTGTTGGGTCAGTCGGGTACAGTGAAAGGCCCATCCTTGCTTATGTCACATGTGTGGCTGAGCATGTAACTCGAATCATTTACATGTCTCACAATGTCAAACGTACCCACAGTTCATTCTTGTCAGTTAATTCCTTCTGGGTGCAGCTATTTGTGCAACTATTTTTTTATCACTGCTTCATAATTCATTTGCATAGAGTTAAGAAAGAATAATAATAAGAATTCTGTTCAAATATCATAATAACACATTGACTTATAGCCTTAATAAGGCAGAAATTCTGATTCAGCAAGTTTCCTCCATCATTCTCGCTATACAGCTCATGTACGCAGTGCTCGGATTTGAATGGGGGAGTTCTTTTTATGAGGAACGAAATTTGACCTTCAGCGACTACAACATCATGCTGATACCGTTTTCCTGCAAAGCCTGACAGACTGGTTCTAGCTACACTAACCACACGCACAGGTGCATATAGGCGTATGCGTGCACAGCTTGCCTTAAAGAAACTCTGTCAGGTCATTTCCTCATGAATAAAACATGTCACATCAACACGATTGCTGCAGGGAGACTCTTCCACTACCTGCCGAGTTCAGCCTGAGAAGCTGATTGAGCATTGTTTGCTTCTCACTATCCATATAACCCCAAACACATTCAGTGATGTTGAGGTTCTGGACTCTGGGGTGGTCAGTCCATTGTTCTGAGAACACCGTCAGCTTCTTTGTTTGATATGCCTGTCTCCTTTTCTCAGTGAGGAGGAGCTTCTTGAACAGCTACACATCCTTTCAGACCTCCATAGTGTTGAGGTGTCTCCCTCTCACAGTGGAAGGACAGAAACACCTGTTCTCAGATCTGAAGCAAGAGCTTGGTGCGTTCCTCTGTCTCTCTGTCTCTCTTTCTCTCTCTCTCATAGATGAAAGTGTTTATCTGATGGGTGACAGCTTTGGTGGGTCTAGCAGGTGTTCCAGGTGGTCCGGTTTTTCCATAGCTTATGTTTCTTTTTACTCATTTTCCCTGAACTGTCTCCCTCTTTATGCAAATGGATTATCTTAAATCTGGTCTTCTGGGAAGTATTGGTTGGTGTAGTGTAGTGGGTTACACTTCTGCCCTCCATGCTGTAGACTGGGGTTCAACTGCCCACTTGGGCAACCACCCTACACTATACCAATAAGAGTCCCAGGGCAAGACTCCTAATGCTACCTTCGCCTACCTGTGTGAAGGTAAACTGTAAGTGCCTGCCAAATGCCGTAAATGTCAATATGTCCTAAAGCAGTAATTGGACTAAAAGGCCATAATTAACTGGAAGATACACAAATAAGGGTGGTCTCTGACTTTTGCACAGTGCTGTATATTTTTTTTACTGTATTAGTTTTGTATGAATGTTTGCTTCTGAACTTGCTGTGTGATGAGGGGTCATCAAGTGCATCTTGAGATTTTTATCGCTAATGCCAACGGCTCAGCCGCCAACAAGATGTGTGTGTGTGTGTGTGTGTATTTTACAGAGAGCTCCAACTGAGTCTTCTTAACACCAGCTGCCAGCTGCTGCACTACACACACACACACGCACACACACAACGGCAGTTACCTTAATACACACACAAAGGCACAGATGGGCATGCACACACAAAACACACACAGCCTGTCCACACATACTGACCACTGACAGACAAATACACACGCTGCATTCAAATAACGCACAGCACGCAACGATCCAGATGGGCACACGCACAAAAACAAGCAGCTACAGCAGAGCCATGAGCCACCATGCGTGCAGAAAGCTCAGAGAGGCTCAGAGAGAAAACTGCATAAAACCATCATAAGGAATTGTATTTGCTTGTGTGGAACATTTATGCTATGAGATCGACACACTTTATGCTTTGCTGTAATGTATAAATGTTAAAACGTGGTTAGAAAATGAGAAAGCAAGCTCCTGCAACTGATCGGAAATCTGTGGGCCGTCCACGGCAAAGAGTGCAAGACGGCATTACCCTAAATGAATGAAACTTGAATCATTTGCATGTCTCACAATGTCAAACCTACCCACCAAGTTTCATTCGTGCCGGTTGATTCCTTCTGGGTGCAGCTATGTTTTTGATGGTGAGTGTAATTTACAATAAAGTCATTTGTAACATTTGTATAACAAGTCAAAACCGTTTCTTACTCTAGCTTAGCTAGTTGACTTTATAAGATCCTATTCATGCAATGTTGAAAGCTGCCCTCTAAAATAAATGGGTCCCCAGATATAGTCATCTTATGCATCAGTTCATATTTTTTTCACTGGGGTCACATGCCCCCTCCCTTCATTGGTTTTGCATGAGACATTTTGCAGACATTTGCATATTGGAGGGTGTTGTTGGATGTTTGGGAGAAGGGGTGGGTTGTCATGTCCCTGCCAATGTGAAGGCCAACCCTATGCCCATGGTTCTCTTTCAAGTATGTTCAGCTGCCTGTGTTGTGTTACTGGCAGTTCGAAAAGATATGGCTGGGCTTCATGCATCCTGGAGGAAGCATGTGCTCGCCTTCACATTCCTTAGCACTGTGTGATAGGGCAACAGGTAAAGTAGGTGACTAAAATTCCCCTAAAATTAACATGCCTTTCAACAATGCTAATTTCTGCTAGCGCCTCTATGAAATATCTAGTAGTGTGTTAGCAGTAAGCTAACTGTGGCGTATATTTCTAAACTTGCTAATCCGATTAGCAAAAAGAGGGTAAAAACAGTAGTGAACAGCTACATTACCCATGTGCACAGTGGACGCCTCCTGTTGTGCAGCATGACAGCCCGTGGAGTAACTCTTGCCAAGGATACTCGCCACAGTATGGACCCCCTGAAGGGATGTGGCAGATTTTTTCCCCCCAAATTAAATAAATTAAGTGCCTTTAGGGGCTCCACACCACAACACTGGAAATCCTGCCAGTAAAACACCAAAGAAAGTGCCAGATTGCATAATGTGGTAATTTTGAACGACAGCCAAATCTACTGTCAGCACTAAAGGCTGCTAATGCCATTGCTAAACTGTGTCTTTGTTATTGTAAACATCTGAAATGTGGCGAGTATGATTTTCATAATAATCCAAATTACGTTATGTTTGATTTATACTCACCAACCACATCATTAGGTGCACCCCCTTGCATGTACACTCATTGTTCATTATACCAGCTCTAGCACTTTGTACTTCTACAGTTACAGACTGTAGTCCATCTGTTTCTCTGTATACTTTATTACCCTGTACTTCAATGGTCAGGACCCCCACAGGACCACCACAGAGCATGTATCATGTGGGTGGTGAATCATTCTCAGCACTGCAGTGACACTGACGTGGTGGTGGTGTGTTAGTGTGTGTTGTGCTGGTGTGAGTGGATCAGACACAGCAGTGCTGCTGGAGTGTTTAAACACTGTGTCCACTCACTGTCCACTCTATTAGACACTCCTACCTTGCTGGTCCACCTTGTAGATGTACAGTCAGAGACGATAGCTCATCTGCTGCTGCACCATTTGTGTGGGTCATCCTTTAGTCCCTCAGCAGTGCTCACAGGACACTGCCCATAGGACGCTGCTGGCTGAGGTGTCCAGCATCACTGCTGTGTCTGATCCACTCACACCAGCACAACACACACTAACACACCACCACCACTACGTCAGTGTCACTGCAGTGCTGAGAATGATCCACCACCCATATACTACCTGCTCTGTGGTGGTCCTGTGGGGGTCCTGACCATTGAAGAACAGGGTAATAAAATATTCAGAGAAATATATAGAGGACTACAGTCTGCAAGATACACCTATATGGTAAGTAGAGCTGATAAAATAGACAATGGGTGCATGACTGGGGTGTAATTCCCATGCAGGCAACCACACCATTACATACCAACAAGAGTCCTTGGGCAAGACTCCTAATGCTATATAATGCTATACTGGCCTAACTTGACACAACAACAAAAAGGCTACTCAGGTTGGCTACTACAGTGCTGAAATTGGCATCATGCTAGCATTAGCTTACCTACACAACAAATGACTACTCTTGATTTATCCTAGCACTGTGGCCTTCCACAAGGGCGCGGAGGAATATCATTTAGGATATCGTTTAAAGTTAAAAACACATGCTAAACTCTGGATATAAATGTGCGCTACAGCTTCTCATTAGGACGAATGGGATTTTTCCAGACGGTTTATAAAACCAGTCCAGCTTAGCAGCAGCTGCTATGACACAGTACATTTACAAGTGGAGCTAGATCGAGCAATTCAGCTCAAAGAACCTAAAAAGGAGATGACATCAACCCAAAGCTGAGATCAGCATCGCTGAATCAGGCACGCTTCATATAAGATAAGACTCAAGCAGAAGGGCAGATGAGTGGGGAAATGTGTTAGTGCTGTTGAGAGAGAGAGAGAGAAAGAGAGAGAGAGAGAGAGAGAGAGACATTGTCCTAATATGGCTGTGTCCTGCCACTTAGTCTCAGCCTGCCAGGAAGAACACAACTCTTCAGGAATAAGGACAAAGTTTAGTGGTGACATGATCTCCAAAAATAAATCCGTACGCACACACAAACCAGCTGGGGCCAGCTGCTACTAATGGCTTTCCCCATAATGCTTTGAGCGTGGGCCAAACTCCCAGCAGCACAGAGCTGTGTTTCAGAGAGCACACACACACACACACACACACACACTAAGGTTTGTTTTCATACAATGCCAGGATGTGAGATCATATACATATCTATTCTTGAACATATGCATAATGTGTATATATATATATATATATATAGAGAGAGAGAGAGAGAGAGAGAGAGAGATAGATAGATAGATAGATAGATAGATAGATAGTTTGCAGTTTGTGGTGAGGCTCAGGTTGATACTCCACAGCAGGGCAGCATCGATATACATACTAACTAAACATATTAAAATAAAGAGATATAAAAGAGGCTATATTAAATAATTACAAAATATACACAAAATACAGAATACAGAGACAGGAGGGTTCTGTAGAAATTCTGTGATATGTACATTATATTAGACAAGGATAATCTGAGAGAGAGCAGATATATATACAAATTCACTCATCATCAAAAGCATAGTTGTACAAATAGCAAATACTGACAGGAGTAAAACTTGGTGGGAAGGTTTGACATCATGAGACATGCAAATAATTAAAGTTTCATGTGACGTAAGAAAGAACAGGCCTTATCGCTGTACCTGACAGACACAACAGCCACAATTGCACATATTCAGTGAGCAGTGATGCCCTCTATAAGTCATCCTGTTAGTGCCAGCACCCCTGGCACACGGCTGCATCAAAGAATTGTGCAGTTGGGCCAGATTTGGAGGCACAATTCTGAGGAGAGTTTCCTGTAGACTGGGATTTTAGCCACTGCTGGTAGACCCGTATGACCGTACGCTTCCATACACCTGCAGACTGAGCTACTTCCTTCACACTGTGGCCTAAATGCAATCACTCCTAGCCAATCATTAACATTCACTACACTGTACCACCGTTTCCCAAATCTGGCCCAACTGTCAATTCCTTGAGGCAAGAGTGTCTGAACATTGATGTGGCCTACATCCAGAAACTTGTCCAGTCCATGCCAAATCCAGTCACCGCTGTTATTGGTGCTCATTGAGGTATTACACACTATCAGGCATGTTTCAGTCACAGGTGACTCATTTTTTTGTCAGATGAGCTTATTATCATTAATAATAAACTTAGAATAAATTCCTAATAAACACAATAAGCAATTCTTCCATCAACCTTTATTTGTACCTGATTGTAGATTCTGATTTAGGCGTGTAGTGGAGAGGGGAACCCCTGCGCGTGTGAGGTCCTGTGTTGGTATTTGACCTTAATTCCAACCCGTTTTCTGTCTTGCAGGTGTGTGATAGAAGCGTCCATCACGTTGAGGCTTCAGATGAGTTCTGCTTTAATTCAATGAAGCTTTGGAACATTTATGGCCCAAGCTGTAATGAACTGCAACAAAGTGACTGTTGATGTAAAATTCGTGAAATATGTCAAATATGTGGTGTAAAACGGTGTTGACTGCTGCACAGTGAACAGGGTGTAATGGAATGGATTGAAGGATATACACTGGAAATAATAATGTATAATTTCTATGTGTTCATTAAAGGTGATATACAGCATTATATCAAATTCCCATAGGTGCACGCAGTTCCCTGGGGGGTCTTAATGAAACGTCTCTGACATGTTTTGGTCATAATACCATCAGGATGAAACAGCTCAGCTCCCCTTTCCTTTAAAAGACCCCCTCTTCCACAGGATATTTCCCAAGGGTGGTAGACAATCAACTAACAAACCAGTAATGTTAAAGTTATTGTGGATCCTGCAGTGAGCAATACCTAGAACCCTACATCTCAGTTAATGAGCTCACTGAAACCTACTTAACACCTCCATGAGCACCAATAACAGCTGTGACTGGATTTGGCATGGACTGGACAAGCTTCTGGATGTAGGCCACATCAATGTTCAAACACTCTTGCATCAAAGAATGGTGCAGTTGGGCCAGATTTGGTGGATGCCTTCCCTGGCACAATTCCAAGGAGAATTCCCTGTAGACTGGGATTTTAGCAACTGCTGGTAGACCCGTATGACCATACACTTCCATACACCTGCAAATTCAATGCACAAGGTAACTCATTTATTGTCCGGTGAGCTTATGTTTCCTCTGCTGTTAGCGATAGCTAGTGCTAAATGGACAAAGAAACTCAGTATAATTTCCCTCGTCAGCAGTTTTGCCACTGAGGTTTGGAACTGATTCCTCTTTCAGGAAATGCTTTGGAAGTCGACTTCTTATTTGCCAGCTTCTTCTTTCAATTTTCCCATTCCACTTTAAATGGTGCAGCCAGTTATAATAACACCTGTGCCATTTAAGGTGGAACAGGAAAATTCAAATGTGAAGCTGGACAGGCAGACTGACGCGCCAGATTTTAACTGCTGCATCTTTTAAGGTAGAACGGAGAAATTTTAATGTGAAGCTGGACAGGCAGACTGAGGTGCCAGAATGTAGCTGCTGCAGCATTTAAGGTGGAATAGGAAAAACCAACAAGCTTCAAATAATGTCAACAATGTTTTACGATCAAGTTTTCACATTAATGGGCCGGACTGACGCCCTAGCTCTAATAGTCAAGGCTTGCCACTGGACTTATTCTAGTACTGTAGTAAATATCAAGTGTGTTGGGGTCTATGAAGAGGAACAATGCATGCACGGATACATGCACCTCACAGCTGGGAACCCACATGTCTGTGTAACTGTGCTGTCATTGTCCTTCTCACATCTTTCCGGCACATGCTTTGTCCTTGAATTCCTGCTTAAACAAACACACTCACACACACACACAAACACACACACACACACACACGCACACACACACATGCACACCCTGCACCCCTTGCACTGTAACATGTAGCAGGTGTCTGTATGAGTCACTCAGACCAGCAGATCATAGTGAGTCATTCCAGTTTTACAGGATTCACTTCTTCACTCTCTACATGAACTCCTCACTTACCTCATAATGTGCATGTGCGTGCGCCATGTGCCAGCTCTGTGTTCAGTATCTGAGTATTGATGTACATGCCAATGATACACCCCTTCTGCGTACTTTGCTAGCCCCTTTTCACCCTGTCCTTCAATGGTCAGGCCCACCACAGAGCAGGTATTATGTGGGTGGTGGATCATTCTCAGCCCTGCAGTGACACTGACGTAGTGGTGGTGGTGTGAGTGGATCAGACACAGCAGTGCTGCTGGACACCTCAGTGTCACTACTGGGCTGAGAATCGTCCAAAACTATCCAGCATCACAGCATCCTGTGGGCAGCGTCCTGTGAGCACTGCTGAAGGACTAGAGGATGACCCACACAAACGGTGCAGCAGCAGATGAGCTATCGTCTGTGACTGTACATCTACAAGGTGGAGCGGCAAGGTAGGAGTGTCTAATAGAGTGGACAGTGAGTGTACACAGTGTTTAAACACTCCAGCAGCACTGCTGTGTCTGATCCACTCACACCAGCACAACACACACTAACACACCACCACCACGTCAGTGTCACTGCAGTGCCGAGAATGATCCACCACCCACATAATACCTGCTCTGTGGTGGTCCTGTGGGGGTCCTGACCATTGAAGAACAGGCTAATAAAGTATACAGAGAAACAGATGGACTACACTCTGGAACTGTAGAACTACAGAGTGCTCCTATATGGTCAGTGGAGCTGATAAGATGGACAGTGAGTGTGGATACAAGGAGGCGGTTTTAGTGAAGTGGCTGGTCCCTGTGTATTTGTGATGTCTCCATTACATTCATCATGTTCTCCACTGATGGGTGTGAGAATTGGTTCCATGGCCTTTAGCTGGTCCAGGGTGCCAAAGTAAACGCTTGGGATCTAGGGAGTGGAGTCCTGATGGAAGCCTTATGATTGTTTGCTTTGGGTAAGATGATCTGGGATCGTTTAGTTGGACTGGAATGCCCCTCGCTCTGTGACGCAGGGTTTGTTTGGATGGGCTTTGGGTCATGTGAGCTGCTGAGGGAAACCATTAATATTCACCTCTCTGGATTGGTGCTGTATGTGAGAGAAAGTAAGCAAACTCATTCTCTCACGTTTGTTATTGGTGTCTCTGTCCGCTGTTATGGGCAGCAGTGGGCTGCTGAGTCATAGGCTTCAAACTGGGAATTACAGAGGGTCATTGAGTCATATAAAGAGTCATATAAAGAGAACCACAGAATTGCGTTCCAAAGAACTCCTTGTGGAAATGTCCTTCTACGTACCACTGCTGCTGATTCATTCCATCCTAGTGTTCAGAAAGTGTAAATCACAGCATTGCACTGGAATCACTGCCCAAAAGTTTTGAAATCACTGTTGAGAATTATGGAACCATTGTCTTGATGTTTGGACTCACAGTTCGAGTTTGAAGCAACTACACAGAAGTTCGGATTCAGTGTTAAGGGGAATCGCAGTTCAAAAGTTAGGAATTATTTTTCAAATATCTGGAATACAAACGTTTGGAATTATTGTTCGAATGTATGAAATGACTCTTCAGATGTATAGAGTCAGTATTTGAATGTCTGGAACCACAGTTCAAATGTTTGGACTTCATATACAGATATTTGAAATTGTAGTTTGGAGTTTGGAATGATTGTTAAAAGTTTGGAATCATTGTTAAAAAATTTGGAATCATTGTTGAATAGTTTGAAAATAACTATGCGTATGTTTGGATTCAGTGTTCATATGACTGGAAACACAGCTCAAAAGTTTGGAATTATTATTCAAATGTACGGAATTCAGAAGTATCAGAAAAATTATTGTTCAAATACCCTTAATCGGTTTAGAATTCCTTTTCAAATATTTGGAATTGTTTAAACATTGTAATAACTATTCAGAAATTTGAATTCACTGTTGAATTCATGGAATGGAATCAGCTCCAAAGTTCCCATTTGGAATATTTGTGGCTCACAAGTTCACTGTTAAAAGTTTGGAATCATTGTTGAAACATTTGAAATGTCTACACCGAAGTTTGGATGCAGTGCTCAAATGAAGGGAATCACAAGTTAAAAGTTTTTTAAAAATTATTCCAGTATTTGGAATTCAAAAGTTTGGAATTATTGTTCAAATGCTTGAAATAACTATTCAGATATTTAGATTGAGTGTTCAAATGTCTGGAATCAAAGTTCATATATAGACTTCTTATTCAAATATTTGGAATTATAGTTGGAAAGTTCGGAATCACTTTTAAAAGATTGGAATCATTGTTGAACATTTTGGAATATGTATACAGAGGTTTGGATTCAGTGTTCAAATAACTGGAATCACAGTCCAAAAGTTTGCAATTATTTTTTACATTTTTGGAATTCAGAAGTTTGGAACTATTGTACAAATTCTTGGAATAATGATTCAGAAGGTTAGATTCAGTGTTCAAATGTCTGGAATCGCAGTCCATATATGGAATTCATATCCAACTACCCAGAATTATAGTTGAAAACTCTGGAAGGACCGTTTAATGGTTGTAATATCTATTCAGAGCTTAGGACTGTGTTCAGAGAGTGTTCAATGGAATGGAATAAGTTCAACAGTTAGGAATTCTCATTCAGATATTTAGAAATGTGGTACATAGAAGTTTGGAAGCACTATTCAAAAGAAAATCCCCATTTAAAACTTGGGAATCTTTTTGAAAGTTTGGAATCACATTTCAAAGTGAAAAAAATCAGTGTGCAAGTTTGCAAGGACCATTCCAGCTTTGGCAAAAAACACTGAAAAATATCGGAATTACTGATAAACCATTTGGACTAACTGTGCAGAAGTGGTGCTCACATCTCAGGACTTATCGGGACTCAGATAAACACTTAAACCAGTGAATCTGAAAAATACCGCCTGGTGTAGGCGTAAACAGTTTCAGCCTACGCTCTCTCCATTCCAAACTCTTCCATGGAAGATTCGGTGATGCTTGTGTCTTCATTTGGAATATACATGGGAAATAACGCTAATACAAAAATACTTGTGTCGGAAATCACTCTGGTATTGAAAGTGGCGGAAGGAGCCGGAGATAAAAGCTAGGATGAATATTTGCTGGGACCTTTAGACCGGCATCAGGGGCCGCGGGGGCCGTCCTGGCCTGGCGTCTGGGAAAACCTACTCTGAAAATCAAGTTTTTCAAGACTCTTCAGGTTTTCTCACACGCTGAGAAAGAGAACGAGAGAGAGAGAGAGGGAGAAAGAGAGAGCACACTCGTCCCCTAAAAGCGTTCCTTTCTTTTCTTAGCAGTGTGCTCCGTTTTAATTTCACAGGGAAAAACAGATGCAAACCCTTCAACAGATGGCAAAGCCTCCAAAACAACACAAAACACTCACAAGAGGCCGGAGGAAAAGAGGGACAGAGAGAGAGAGAGAGAGAGAGAGGGGCTGCCCTGGTTTCTTTATTGTGTTCCTGCTTCTGAACTCTCTCCCTCTCTTTTTTTTTCTTTCTCTCTCTCTATCTCTCTCGCTCTCTCTCTGTCAGATGTTGGAGGCTCCTTCAAATGCTAATGGAGGGTTTTTTTCTCTCTCCTGGCCACTTTTAGCATGACAAAGCTGGGAAAGTTGTGGAGCTAAACTCAGCGGCATTGTGCTGGGAGAGTGAAAGAATTCCCAAAGCATTCCGGAGCGCTTGGAGGTTTCTTTCATTAAGACAGATTAAGCAGGAGAAACAGCAATGTAGGAAACGAGGACACACTCACTCTCACTCTCTCTCTCTCGTACACACACGTTCACTCGCTCTGTGCATCTGCAGACATTAATAGAAAAATGAGTGTGAATATTATTAGCACAAAGATCATTCGGGAACGCTTTATTTGGGAACACTTTGTATGAAGGATGGGAACTTCAGAACACATGGGTTAGCGCTGAATAACATTACAGTCCTTGAGTACTTATAAATAGGTTATAGGGCATCAAAACTATGGGGCATATATCAGTTCTGTAAACGTTATTGTTTTCTTCAAACCATAGTTGTAATATTCGTACATAATATTAATTTTAGGGTCTTTCAGTTGTAAATAATAACTGTTATATGGCGTTCTTGTCTTGGTCTCAGCTTTATGAGGTTTATTACTAGGGAACGATGCTTTATAACTGTTTTATAGAACAAACATCAGTCACTTCAGTTTAATGATAATTCAGTCTCATCTACTATGTAATATGTTTTCTAATTCTAAAGCTGGTTATAAATACTCAAGTATTGCTTTAGTGTTTCATTAGAGCTTATGAATGTGGTATGACGTCCCAATTCAGGATAATGTAGGGACCTGCAAAAACTTGAATAATGCATTTTTGAAGAGCTCATTCATAAAAGTTGGTACAACAGCTTTAAACTTAATCACCTTAGTCATCACGACAACCTCAAGTGATGATCATTTGTTCCATTTATAACACTGTTATGAAGCATCATTTCCTAGTAATAAGACTTAGAAGGCTGGTGCCTAATAAAGAATGCATTATATCCGTTTTATGGAGGGTGTAAAAGCCCTCTGGTGTACATTCATACATGCTCCCCAATAGCATTTGCATCCTGTACTGTACATGGGTAAAGGTGGAAATGATATTGGTATGTTAATGAAGACTATCTGTTAGGAGTCCTGCATAACTGCAGACGTGATGAACAAATGTGGTTTCCCCAAACTTGTGAGGCATGTATCAGTTTTATCTTGTTTTCTTCAAATCGTGGTTGTAATATTTTCACATAGTGTTAGTTTTAGGGCATCTTTCAATTATAAATAATAGTAACTACTATATGACATTCTTATGAGGTTTATTACTAGACAATAATGCTTTATAACTATGTTATAAATCATAAAAAGTCACTTTCGTTACATTGAATCAC
>JAVGWN010000084.1:0-20787 GCA_034552555.1 Semaprochilodus insignis | reverse complement strand
TGTGTGTGTGTGTGTGTGTGTGTGTGTATACATATATGTATATGATGTAATATATTTTATTAATTTTCGAAACACAGTACAGTTTTACAAATAGTCACTTTACAGTAGTACTGTTGTTGGGGTAAAACGCATGAGTGCAATGATCCATTTTGACTCTTGCCCCGTCGTGGTGATAATTGAGTGGTCAAGATGTGCGTGTGTGGTCATTGTGGAGCTTGCGCTGATGAAAAAGAGGCTGGAAGAGAGCCGCTGAAGTGCTAACGAGCCTTGCCATCTGACATCTCGGCCAAAAATCAAGTGTGCGTGTGCTGATAAGGTCGCTAACGAGAGCCCATTAGTGAATCTCCACCAAAACAATGTCTTTGTTGTCAGTCACTCGGCCAATGAATGCATAATATCGTTAAGGCTTTAAATAGCCAGGAGGTGCAGGCGGATCCACGCTACTCAGAGAGCTCGAGTTTGCATTGTTTTCTATGCAGTTACTGAAAGATCAGAGTTAGGATGTACTAGAGCTGGGAGCTGAAGGGGCAAAGTGGTCTTTAAAGTGAAGTGTAAACTGACACGCACAAAAACGCCAGGTCTAATTTAGTCGTTTAGCCTTTATTAGCACGTTTTTACGGGTAGCGTACATGGATTTTCATTGACTAACTGGTGCAATATGCAGGGGCATATTGATGTTTAGCTTTAACACATGCAAACCCATCCGATGACCCAGCTACTTAATTACAGACTAATCAGACTTTTATTTCTCTATCTTCACTCCTTTCCTTTGCTTGTGTTGTTATCTGGTGTTGACCCGAGGAGGATGGGTTCCCCTTTTGAGTCTCGGTTCCTCTTGAGGTTTCTTACTTTGAACTGAGGGAGTTTTTCCTTGCCTCTGTCGCCCTGGGCTTGCTCACTGGGGGCTCGGACACCAGGTTCTTTGTAAAGCTGCTTTGTGACAACATCTGTTGTAAAAAGCGGTATATAAATAAATGTTGACTTGACTTGACAAATTAGAAAAAAAAATAATAAAATCAGTGATTGTACTTAGTGATTTTAATGTGTATTATCCAGTAACTACTTCCAAGAACATCACTAGGCCAGGTTTAGCCCTACTCCCACCGATGCTGTTTAAACTACATTTATGCATGAGTTTAAAATAATTGGCATTTTTCTGAAAATTTCAGTGCAGAATTTCTATTTATTATTTTGACTTAGTGATAATATATGCAGTATATAATGTAGTAGACTTGTGCACAGGCCACATTTTATTTTTTGCCCTGTATTAAGGATGTGTAGCTGTTCAAGAAGCTCCTCATCGAGAAAAGGAGCAGTGATGCCCTCCATGAGGCAGGACTACATGCACACAGACCGTTACAACGACTTCCCTTAACACCACGTCAACGTCGCCAAAGACTGCAGTGGTGTCGTGCCGGACTGTCTTGGAGAGACTCAGAACGGCAGCAGGTCATCTCCAGTAACAAGTCCCGAATCCGTGTGTGGAAGCACCATGGTCAGCGTCAAGATGAATGAACGGTTTGTTGTCACGCGTCACACGTCCAGAAGGCCTGGTGTCACTCCACCTCCACCCCTACCGCACAATCTGCAGGAACTGTGGGAGAATATTCAAGCTGCATGGGATAGATTATCACAGGACATCATTAGGAACCTCTACAGCTCCATGCCGAGACGTCTGGCATGTTGGGTTAGCAAACATGGCGGCCCGACGCCATACTGAGAGACGCTACTTGTGTATGTGTAGCTAAATAAATATTGATCATATCATTCTAAACTGATCATCATTTATTGATCCTGGTAACCTTTATCTTCCTTCCCAATAGCACTGCAATCCCACACCTCCTTCTGGGTGCAGCTGTTCTTTTGACGATGAGTGTATAAAGATAGAATATCTAAAACAGAATAGAATAGAACAAAAAAGCAAACAAATCCAAACTGGATACCTGAGACTGAGACTAACTAACTGAGACTGGATACCTGCAGAAGTATTTTGCCTGATAGAAAAGCAGCGACTACAAACTCCTTAATGGTGCCACGTTAGAGCTGACCTGGTTGAGAACAGGCTTCACAGGCTTGAATGGAAATGCAAAGCGAACGAAAACAAAACATCTCCACCATTCAGCTCTTCATCGGAAGCCCAGAAGGGCTAAAACAAAAGCAAATGAGCGTGATGGCTCCTCAGAGGAAACACTCTACCAGCCTGGTGACTCCAGCGTGGCGGCTAATTTATAGAAAGACAATGACTCAGGCTGTGCAGAGCTTTCTGTGGAAAAAAGAGAAAGAAAGAAAAAAAAAAAAGAATCTGTTACCCTGGGTAGCCCTCAAATTAGCCTCTACAATGGGCGGGCATCTTTGGAAAGTTCCGGGGGGCGTGAGGGGTGTGGGAGCGCGAGCGCGCGTGTGTGTGTGTAGCAGCTGTGCACAGCTGGGGAACGGCCCCCCGGCTCTACAGCATGACAACTACCCAGTCAGAAACAGAGATTTAGGGCCTAACACCAGCTACAAGCATCTGTCACCTACTCTATGGAGACAGAGCAAGAGAGAGAGAAAGAGAGAGGGGGAAGAAAAGAAAGGGGCATCTCTGAATAAGAAGGGGGGACCGACGTGAAGATAATGGCAAGAGTGGGGAAAAGGATGAATGGAGTTGGGAGGGTGAGAGAGACGCTGACAAAAGAGAGAAAAATGGAGGGAAACGTGGTGAACACAGTGGCAGTGATAGCACAGTGCCATTGTGATGGCTTTGGGGACACTATTGTATGTTATATTAATAATGATCATGTGTTTAATAGATTTGTAAGACCCGTATGTGTTATATACCTTCATCATCAAAAGAACAGCTGCACCCAGAAGGAGGTGTGGGATTGCAGTGGTATTGGGAAGGAAGATAAAGGTTACCAGGATCAATAAATGATGATACAATTAGACTGATATGATCAATATTTATTGAGCTACACATACAGAAGTAGTGTCTCTCAGTATGGTGTCGGGCCGCCATGTTTGCTAATACAGTTGTAGAGGTTCCTAATGGTGTCCTGTGATAATCCATCCCATGCAGCTTGAATGTTCCCGCACAGCTCCTTCAGATGTGGCGGCAGGGGTGGAGGTGGAGTGACCCCAGGTCTTCTGGACTTGAACAAACCGCTCATCTTGGTGCTGACCACGGTGCCTCCACATACGGATTTGTCGGATTTGTTGGTCGTCTCCACCAAGACAAAAGCAGGACTCGTCACTGAAGATGACCTGCTGCCATTCTGAGTCACTCCATGACAGTCTGACACGACACCATTGCAGTCTTTGGTGACGTTGACGTGGTGTTAAGGGCAGTCATTGTAACGGTCTGTGTGCATGTAGTCCTGTGCCGTGCAGCCGTCCTGGTGCTGGCACTAACAGGATGACTCATGGAGGGCAACACTGCTCACTGAATGTCTGCAATCGTGGCTGTTGGGTCAGTCAGGTACAGCGATATCTCCTTTTCTCAGTGAGGAGGAGCTTCTTGAACAGCTAAACATCCTTTCAGACCTCCATAGTGTTGAGGTGTCTCACTCTCACAGTGGAAGGATGGACAGAAACACCTGTGGATGTTTCCAGATCTGAAGCAGGAGTGGAGCTTGATGTTCTCCTCTTTGTTGAAGTGCTGTTTATCTGTGAGGGAACAGTTTTGGTGGTCTGCTAGGTCTTGCCTAGAAGAGTTTGTACGTAATGGCTGTTTTGACTGGATATTAAATAAGTGCAGGGTGGTCTACGCCTTTGGCGCAGTATTGTAACTATGTAAGCACCTACGTGTAATAATAGGAGGCCCCGTGCACTTTGTAGCTCCACTCTCTGCCACTGATTACGAAACAGATCTTCCACATCTCTCTCTCTCTCTTTCTTTCTCTCTCTCTTTCTCTCTCTCTTTCTCTCTCTTACTCACACACACACTGAGTCAAGTGTGTGAGTGCAAATAGTCGCAAAGTTGTTCTCACTCTCCACACTCATGTGTTGAGCAAACACCTTCATCCCAGCTGACCTACATAGCTTACATATTTTACACATCATCCATTTACACAGCTGGGCACACACACACACACACACACACACACACACACACACACACATACAACCTCATCTAACCTCCTCATAGAACCACAACAGTGTCTTACCTACCTTAGATCAAGTTAAAGAGGGCTGCTCACCGGTTCGTATGGTTACCTCGTACATTCGGATGTATTTATTCTATTTCTTTTAACCAGGATCTTAATGATGTGTCACAAGACTAGCTTTACAGGAATCAAGTCAACAAGTCAACAAGTCTAGGCTGAAGTTTTTGGTTTACTGTACCACAAGTTTATTCGATATATTCAGTTGTTTTGTGAGTCTAATTCTAAACCTCTAAACCGGTCTCCAATTCTGATTCTGATTTGAGTCTGATTTCGAACTTGATTTTGATTCTAGGTCTTATTCTGATTTCAGTTTTAATTTAGTTCTGAGTCTTAATCAATTTGATAAGCACTTCTTTTGAATCAGAATCAGATTCAAATTCGAAATCAGAGTCAAAATCAGCATCAAAAACAGAATAACAATGACAATTGATATCACAATTCGCATTGTGATTGGAATCAGACTTGGAATCAGATTCAGAATCAAAATCAGAATCAGATTTAAACTTAAATTCAGATTCAGAATTATCATCATCAAACAAAATCCGAATGAGAATCGGTATCACAATCTGAATTGTGATTGGAATCAGATTCAGAATCAGCATCGGCATCGAAAACAGAATCTGAATGAGAATTGGCATCAGAATTTGAATAAAAATTTTAATCTGAATCAAAATTCTAATCAGATTCCAATTCAAATTCTGAAATAGAATTAGAATCAGCATAAAAAAAAACAAAATCAGAAAGAGAATCGGTATCAGAACTCAGCACGGTTGTAAGTCGCTCTGGATAAGAGCGTCTGCTAAATGCCTTAAATGTAAATGTAAATGTAACTCAAATTAAAATTGGAATCTGAATTCAAAATCAGAGTCAGAATCTATATGAGAAGCAGAATCAGAATAAGTATTAAAATTGTTGATTAGCCAAATACTGTACATTATCACATGCAAAGCCATTTGTGTTTGCACAAATATGAGACGATATAAAGAGGATATAAATATAAATGTAATAGAAAAAAGCAGAAATGAATAAAATCATATACATCAGACTCAGAATTAGAATCAGAATGTGAACTGAGGCTGGAATCAGATGAGTTAGTGTTAGTGAAGTACATTTTCAGCTGCAAGTTATTTGTTCTTGTGAGTGATTACAAAAAAGACTAAATCTATATGTAAAATGTAATAAAATAATTAAAAAGCTAAAAAACAAAACAATATAAACAATATAAAGGTTTGTAATGCTGTACAGAGCCAGGTCACACATTTACCGTTCAGACATTACACGTCACATCACACCTACAGGAAACAACACGTGCACGATCACGGACACACACACACACACACACACACACACACACACACACACACACACAGAGTAAGCAGTAGCAGGTCTCGTGGCCGTGGCCATGCCCGGCGGGCCGCTGCAGGTGCAGGCACAGGTGTGAAAGGGTGGGGCAAGTGCTGTAACTCTGACAATACAAACCCATTGTTCCTCATTCACTCCCTCTGGGGTTGCCTGGGCTGTTTTTGTTGTCATGCATTTGTATGTGTATGTCTCTCTCTCCCCTCCCCCTCCCTCTCTCTCTCTCTCTTCCCTACTATCCCATTCTTTCCACACCACCTGAACACAGTGCTAACCGTGTCCCTAAACCGAAACCACAGGGACTGAAAAGCAAATCCTCAACAGGGGTGAACAAAAAGGAAAAATGTTGAGAGATGCCTTTGTGGCCGGAGTGCAGCGACACCTGCCTAGTGCATTATGGGAGTCTTTGTGAAGTTACCAGACAAAAAAAAAAAAAGAAAAACAAAAAGAGAAAGACACAAAAAAATCCCCACCCACCATACAGAGCCTGGGAACAGTGACCAGGTGCAGGGAGGGAGAGAGAGAGAGAGAGAGAGAGAGAGAGTCGTACAGATATACAGAGAGAGAGAGAGACATATAGATACCGAGAGAGAGATTGGGAAGTGATAAAGTGAGGATGGGAAGTGATAAAGAGGAAAAGGGTGAGTCAACCGTGTGTCAGTATTTCTCCTCTCAACGTCTGTTCAGTTTCTCAACAGATGAATCTTTACTCTCGCCCAGCTCATGTGGACTAACTGTGAGAAAACGTCCCCAGCTCAGTTACGCACTGCGAGAGCCAGGGACACCGGCTCGGGTGAAATGGGTCTGAGCTGAAGTGATGAATAGAGAATGTGCTGAATTCCTGCTGGATTAGCGTCCGGCTCTAATAATAGCCGCAGCTATGATCCCATGTTAATAGCAGGACACAGGCCACGGCCCCTGGTGGCCTGTCACCGCTCACAGGACAACAAGCAGAGGGCCATCTGCTCCTTTACACACCCCTCCTCTCTCTCTCTCTCTCTCTCTCTCTCTCTCTCTCTCCCTCTCTCTATCCATCTCTGTCTCTTTATAGACACACACTACTCTTCCCTTTTCTCCTTTCCTGGCTAACACTTTAAACTCCACAGGCCTGGATCTGGCCTGCTACATCATAGGGGAGCCCTCACGGCCTACTAGGCCTTCAGAGAAGGTCTGATGCATGTCTGTAACTTTCAGTTCTCATTTAATGTCACCAAGTGTCCCGTCAGATTCTTTTTTCACTGTGGTATCTGGGTAGATACCTCCCCCTAGTTAGGACTTCAGGAGGTGGTCTTATGGCCTTATGCATTAGACCATCCTCTGACACAATAATGAACTGACAGATGAATCAACCAGTCATGGTTTGGTTCACCATGAGTGGGACCAATTTAGTCCATTATGGAGACCCATCACGCTAGGCCTTCAGGAAGTCGTAGATACGTCACTGACTGCTAATAAGTTAATACTAATAGTGTTAATAAGCTTGCCAGCTAGCAGGGAATTATATTATACAATATATATTTATAATATATTGTATAATACATTATTTTATTATTTTAGATTATGCTTAAAAAAATAATATATATATATATATATATATATAATTACACATAATATATACTTTTCTATAATATACTGTAGTTAAGATATACATTATCTAATACATCATTAAATATTAAAATATGTAATAAGAGATTCTGATACCAACATGTTTTTTAACCCCTTAAGCTCCAAAAGATTGCACATGGTCTCTTATTGTCAGTCCTTGCTGTCATCCTTTGCAACAGTAACCTCTTTGCTCTGGGAGGGTTAGTGTGGTCAGACTTGACTGGTCTGAGCAGTGACGTAGGTGTGTGGGGGGGCAGGATGGCTGCGCATGAGCAGGTACAGCCTGTTATGGACTGTAACGTCCTGTTCTTTTCTATTCTATCAGTGGCTGAAAAAGATAGACCTCACCTCCCTTTCTCTTTCTCACTCTCATTCTGACTCCCTCTCCATCTGTGTGTGTATACGAGAGAAATCAAACAGCTTGGCTGCTCTGTGGCGGTGTCGTGACCTGTGGCCTGCACTGTGCCACCTGTGCACACAAGTACACACCAAGTTTCACTGAGCAGAATTATCTTCATTTGTGGGTTCTATAGCAATAGCCAGGATGGCAAGTAGATATAAAAGAGAAAATAACTACTCTTGTAGTTCAGGGTTGCCAAATATTTACTTTACTGTGTGTGTTTCTTGTTTCCTGAAATGGGAAAATGAATAGCCTTAGCAGACTAAAGGCTAAAAGTATGGAAGCAAGCACTGATTTGGGAAAAAAGTTTGTATTGAATACTTAGAATATACACTCATCATCAAATAACAAATAGTTGCACCCAGAAGGAGGTGTGGGATTGCAGTGCTATTGGGAAGAAAGATAAAGGTTACCAGGAACAATAAATGATGATACATTTAGACTGATATGATCAATATTTATTCAGCTACACATACAGTAGTGTCTCTGTATGGCGCCATGCAACATGCCAGACGTCTCAGCATGGAGTCGTAGAGGTTCCAAATGGTGTCCTGTGATAATCCATCCCATGCAGCTTGAATATCCTCACACAGTTCCTGCAGATGGTGCGGTAGGGGTGGAGGTGGAGTGACACCAGGCCTTCTGTGACAACAAACCGTTGATCTTGGTCCTGACCACGGTGCCTCCACACACAGATTCGTTGGTCGTCAGCACCAAGACAAAAGCAGGACTCGTCACTGAAGATGACCTGCTGTCATTCTGAGTCACTCCATGATAGTCTGACACGACACCATCGCAGTCTTTGGTGACGTTGCTGTGATGTTAAGGTCTGTGTGCATGTAGTCCTGTGTTGTGCAGCCGTCTGCCAATGGTGCTTGCACTAACAGGATGACTCATGGAGGAGATCACTGCTCGCTGAATGTCTGCAATCGTGGCTGTTGGGTCAGTCGGGTACAGTGAAAGGCCCATCCTTGCTTATGTCACATGTGTGGCTGAGCATGTAACTCGAATCATTTACATGTCTCACAATGTCAAACGTACCCACAGTTCATTCTTGTCAGTTAATTCCTTCTGGGTGCAGCTATTTGTGCAACTATTTTTTTATCACTGCTTCATAATTCATTTGCATAGAGTTAAGAAAGAATAATAATAAGAATTCTGTTCAAATATCATAATAACACATTGACTTATAGCCTTAATAAGGCAGAAATTCTGATTCAGCAAGTTTCCTCCATCATTCTCGCTATACAGCTCATGTACGCAGTGCTCGGATTTGAATGGGGGAGTTCTTTTTATGAGGAACGAAATTTGACCTTCAGCGACTACAACATCATGCTGATACCGTTTTCCTGCAAAGCCTGACAGACTGGTTCTAGCTACACTAACCACACGCACAGGTGCATATAGGCGTATGCGTGCACAGCTTGCCTTAAAGAAACTCTGTCAGGTCATTTCCTCATGAATAAAACATGTCACATCAACACGATTGCTGCAGGGAGACTCTTCCACTACCTGCCGAGTTCAGCCTGAGAAGCTGATTGAGCATTGTTTGCTTCTCACTATCCATATAACCCCAAACACATTCAGTGATGTTGAGGTTCTGGACTCTGGGGTGGTCAGTCCATTGTTCTGAGAACACCGTCAGCTTCTTTGTTTGATATGCCTGTCTCCTTTTCTCAGTGAGGAGGAGCTTCTTGAACAGCTACACATCCTTTCAGACCTCCATAGTGTTGAGGTGTCTCCCTCTCACAGTGGAAGGACAGAAACACCTGTTCTCAGATCTGAAGCAAGAGCTTGGTGCGTTCCTCTCTCTCTCTCTCTCTCTCTTTCTCTCTCTCTCATAGATGAAAGTGTTTATCTGATGGGTGACAGCTTTGGTGGGTCTAGCAGGTGTTCCAGGTGGTCCGGTTTTTCCATAGCTTATGTTTCTTTTTACTCATTTTCCCTGAACTGTCTCCCTCTTTATGCAAATGGATTATCTTAAATCTGGTCTTCTGGGAAGTATTGGTTGGTGTAGTGTAGTGGGTTACACTTCTGCCCTCCATGCTGTAGACTGGGGTTCAACTGCCCACTTGGGCAACCACCCTACACTATACCAATAAGAGTCCCAGGGCAAGACTCCTAATGCTACCTTCGCCTACCTGTGTGAAGGTAAACTGTAAGTGCCTGCCAAATGCCGTAAATGTCAATATGTCCTAAAGCAGTAATTGGACTAAAAGGCCATAATTAACTGGAAGATACACAAATAAGGGTGGTCTCTGACTTTTGCACAGTGCTGTATATTTTTTTTACTGTATTAGTTTTGTATGAATGTTTGCTTCTGAACTTGCTGTGTGATGAGGGGTCATCAAGTGCATCTTGAGATTTTTATCGCTAATGCCAACGGCTCAGCCGCCAACAAGATGTGTGTGTGTGTGTGTGTGTGTGTGTGTGTGTATTTTACAGAGAGCTCCAACTGAGTCTTCTTAACACCAGCTGCCAGCTGCTGCACCACACACACACACACGCACACACACAACGGCAGTTACCTTAATACACACACAAAGGCACAGATGGGCATGCACACACAAAACACACACAGCCTGTCCACACATACTGACCACTGACAGACAAATACACACGCTGCATTCAAATAACACACAGCACGCAACGATCCAGATGGGCACACGCACAAAAACAAGCAGCTACAGCAGAGCCATGAGCCACCATGCGTGCAGAAAGCTCAGAGAGGCTCAGAGAGAAAACTGCATAAAACCATCATAAGGAATTGTATTTGCTTGTGTGGAACATTTATGCTATGAGATCGACACACTTTATGCTTTGCTGTAATGTATAAATGTTAAAACGTGGTTATAAAATGAGAAAGCAAGCTCCTGCAACTGATCGGAAATCTGTGGGCCGTCCACGGCAAAGAGTGCAAGACGGCATTACCCTAAATGAATGAAACTTGAATCATTTGCATGTCTCACAATGTCAAACCTACCCACCAAGTTTCATTCGTGCCGGTTGATTCCTTCTGGGTGCAGCTATGTTTTTGATGGTGAGTGTAATTTACAATAAAGTCATTTGTAACATTTGTATAACAAGTCAAAACCGTTTCTTACTCTAGCTTAGCTAGTTGACTTTATAAGATCCTATTCATGCAATGTTGAAAGCTGCCCTCTAAAATAAATGGGTCCCCAGATATAGTCATCTTATGCATCAGTTCATATTTTTTTCACTGGGGTCACATGCCCCCTCCCTTCATTGGTTTTGCATGAGACATTTTGCAGACATTTGCATATTGGAGGGTGTTGTTGGATGTTTGGGAGAAGGGGTGGGTTGTCATGTCCCTGCCAATGTGAAGGCCAACCCTATGCCCATGGTTCTCTTTCAAGTACGTTCAGCTGCCCGTGTCATGTTAGTGGCAGTTCGAAAAGATATGGTTGGGCTTCATGCATCCTGGAGGAAGCATGTGCTCGCCTTCACATTCCTTAGCACTGTGTGATAGGGCAACAGGTAAAGTAGGTGACTAAAATTCCCCTAAAATTAACATGCCTTTCAACAATGCTAATTTCTGCTAGCGCCTCTATGAAATATCTAGTAGTGTGTTAGCAGTAAGCTAACTGTGGCGTATATTTCTAAACTTGCTAATCCGATTAGCAAAGAGGGTAAAAACAGTAGTGAACAGCTACATTACCCATGTGCACAGTGGACGCCTCCTGTTGTGCAGCATGACAGCCCGTGGAGTAACTCTTGCCAAGGATACTCGCCACAGTATGGACCCCCTGAAGGGATGTGGCAGATTTTTTCCCCCCAAATTAAATAAATTAAGTGCCTTTAGGGGCTCCACACCACAACACTGGAAATCCTGCCAGTAAAACACCAAAGAAAGTGCCAGATTGCATAATGTGGTAATTTTGAACGACAGCCAAATCTACTGTCAGCACTAAAGGCTGCTAATACCATTGCTAAACTGTGTCTTTGTTATTGTAAACATCTGAAATGTGGCGAGTATGATTTTCATAATAATCCAAATTACGTTATGTTTGATTTATACTCACCAACCACATCATTAGGTGCACCCCCTTGCATGTACACTCATTGTTCATTATACCAGCTCTAGCACTTTGTACTTCTACAGTTACAGACTGTAGTCCATCTGTTTCTCTGTATACTTTATTACCCTGTACTTCAATGGTCAGGACCCCCACAGGACCACCACAGAGCATGTATCATGTGGGTGGTGAATCATTCTCAGCACTGCAGTGACACTGACGTGGTGGTGGTGTGTTAGTGTGTGTTGTGCTGGTGTGAGTGGATCAGACACAGCAGTGCTGCTGGAGTGTTTAAACACTGTGTCCACTCACTGTCCACTCTATTAGACACTCCTACCTTGCTGCTCCACCTTGTAGATGTACAGTCAGAGACGATAGCTCATCTGCTGCTGCACCATTTGTGTGGGTCATCCTTTAGTCCCTCAGCAGTGCTCACAGGACACTGCCCATAGGACGCTGCTGGCTGAGGTGTCCAGCATCACTGCTGTGTCTGATCCACTCACACCAGCACAACACACACTAACACACCACCACCACTACGTCAGTGTCACTGCAGTGCTGAGAATGATCCACCACCCATATACTACCTGCTCTGTGGTGGTCCTGTGGGGGTCCTGACCATTGAAGAACAGGGTAATAAAATATTCAGAGAAATATATAGAGGACTACAGTCTGCAAGATACACCTATATGGTAAGTAGAGCTGATAAAATAGACAATGGGTGCATGACTGGGGTGTAATTCCCATGCAGGCAACCACACCATTACATACCAACAAGAGTCCTTGGGCAAGACTCCTAATGCTATATAATGCTATACTGGCCTAACTTGACACAACAACAAAAAGGCTACTCAGGTTGGCTACTACAGTGCTGAAATTGACATCATGCTAGCATTAGCTTACCTACACAACAAATGACTACTCTTGATTTATCCTAGCACTGTGGCCTTCCACAAGGGCGCGGAGGAATATCATTTAGGATATCGTTTAAAGTTAAAAACACATGCTAAACTCTGGATATAAATGTGCGCTACAGCTTCTCATTAGGTCGAATGGGATTTTTCCAGACGGTTTATAAAACCAGTCCAGCTTAGCGGCAGCTGCTATGACACAGTACATTTACAAGTGGAGCTAGATCGAGCAATTCAGCTCAAAGAACCTAAAAAGGAGATGACATCAACCCAAAGCTGAGATCAGCATCGCTGAATCAGGCACGCTTCATATAAAGATAAGACTCAAGCAGAAGGGCAGATGAGTGGGGAAATGTGTTAGTGCTGTTGAGAGAGAGAGAGAGAAAGAGAGAGAGAGAGAGAGAGAGAGACATTGTCCTAATATGGCTGTGTCCTGCCACTTAGTCTCAGCCTGCCAGGAAGAACACAACTCTTCAGGAATAAGGACAAAGTTTAGTGGTGACATGATCTCCAAAAATAAATCCGTACGCACACACAAACCAGCTGGGGCCAGCTGCTACTAATGGCTTTCCCCATAATGCTTTGAGCGTGGGCCAAACTCCCAGCAGCACAGAGCTGTGTTTCAGAGAGCACACACACACACACACACACACTAAGGTTTGTTTTCATACAATGCCAGGATGTGAGATCATATACATATCTATTCTTGAACATATGCATAATGTGTATATATATATATATATATAGAGAGAGAGAGAGAGAGAGAGATATAGATAGATAGATAGATAGATAGATAGTTTGCAGTTTGTGGTGAGGCTCAGGTTGATACTCCACAGCAGGGCAGCATCGATATACATACTAACTAAACATATTAAAATAAAGAGATATAAAAGAGGCTATATTAAATAATTACAAAATATACACAAAATACAGAATACAGAGACAGGAGGGTTCTGTAGAAATTCTGTGATATGTACATTATATTAGACAAGGATAATCTGAGAGAGAGCAGATATATATACAAATTCACTCATCATCAAAAGCATAGTTGTACAAATAGCAAATACTGACAGGAGTAAAACTTGGTGGGAAGGTTTGACATCATGAGACATGCAAATAATTAAAGTTTCATGTGACGTAAGAAAGAACAGGCCTTATCGCTGTACCTGACAGACACAACAGCCACAATTGCACATATTCAGTGAGCAGTGATGCCCTCTATAAGTCATCCTGTTAGTGCCAGCACCCCTGGCACACGGCTGCATCAAAGAATTGTGCAGTTGGGCCAGATTTGGAGGCACAATTCTGAGGAGAGTTTCCTGTAGACTGGGATTTTAGCCACTGCTGGTAGACCCGTATGACCGTACGCTTCCATACACCTGCAGACTGAGCTACTTCCTTCACACTGTGGCCTAAATGCAATCACTCCTAGCCAATCATTAACATTCACTACACTGTACCACCGTTTCCCAAATCTGGCCCAACTGTCAATTCCTTGAGGCAAGAGTGTCTGAACATTGATGTGGCCTACATCCAGAAACTTGTCCAGTCCATGCCAAATCCAGTCACCGCTGTTATTGGTGCTCATTGAGGTATTACACACTATCAGGCATGTTTCAGTCACAGGTGACTCATTTTTTTGTCAGATGAGCTTATTATCATTAATAATAAACTTAGAATAAATTCCTAATAAACACAATAAGCAATTCTTCCATCAACCTTTATTTGTACCTGATTGTAGATTCTGATTTAGGCGTGTAGTGGAGAGGGGAACCCCTGCGCGTGTGAGGTCCTGTGTTGGTATTTGACCTTAATTCCAACCCGTTTTCTGTCTTGCAGGTGTGTGATAGAAGCGTCCATCACGTTGAGGCTTCAGATGAGTTCTGCTTTAATTCAATGAAGCTTTGGAACATTTATGGCCCAAGCTGTAATGAACTGCAACAAAGTGACTGTTGATGTAAAATTCGTGAAATATGTCAAATATGTGGTGTAAAACGGTGTTGACTGCTGCACAGTGAACAGGGTGTAATGGAATGGATTGAAGGATATACACTGGAAATAATAATGTATAATTTCTATGTGTTCATTAAAGGTGATATACAGCATTATATCAAATTCCCATAGGTGCACGCAGTTCCCTGGGGGGTCTTAATGAAACGTCTCTGACATGTTTTGGTCATAATACCATCAGGATGAAACAGCTCAGCTCCCCTTTCCTTTAAAAGACCCCCTCTTCCACAGGATATTTCCCAAGGGTGGTAGACAATCAACTAACAAACCAGTAATGTTAAAGTTATTGTGGATCCTGCAGTGAGCAATACCTAGAACCCTACATCTCAGTTAATGAGCTCACTGAAACCTACTTAACACCTCCATGAGCACCAATAACAGCTGTGACTGGATTTGGCATGGACTGGACAAGCTTCTGGATGTAGGCCACATCAATGTTCAAACACTCTTGCATCAAAGAATGGTGCAGTTGGGCCAGATTTGGTGGATGCCTTCCCTGGCACAATTCCAAGGAGAATTCCCTGTAGACTGGGATTTTAGCAACTGCTGGTAGACCCGTATGACCATACACTTCCATACACCTGCAAATTCAATGCACAAGGTAACTCATTTATTGTCCGGTGAGCTTATGTTTCCTCTGCTGTTAGCGATAGCTAGTGCTAAATGGACAAAGAAACTCAGTATAATTTCCCTCGTCAGCAGTTTTGCCACTGAGGTTTGGAACTGATTCCTCTTTCAGGAAATGCTTTGGAAGTCGACTTCTTATTTGCCAGCTTCTTCTTTCAATTTTCCCATTCCACTTTAAATGGTGCAGCCAGTTATAATAACACCTGTGCCATTTAAGGTGGAACAGGAAAATTCAAATGTGAAGCTGGACAGGCAGACTGACGCGCCAGATTTTAACTGCTGCATCTTTTAAGGTAGAACGGAGAAATTTTAATGTGAAGCTGGACAGGCAGACTGAGGTGCCAGAATGTAGCTGCTGCAGCATTTAAGGTGGAATAGGAAAAACCAACAAGCTTCAAATAATGTCAACAATGTTTTACGATCAAGTTTTCACATTAATGGGCCGGACTGACGCCCTAGCTCTAATAGTCAAGGCTTGCCACTGGACTTATTCTAGTACTGTAGTAAATATCAAGTGTGTTGGGGTCTATGAAGAGGAACAATGCATGCACGGATACATGCACCTCACAGCTGGGAACCCACATGTCTGTGTAACTGTGCTGTCATTGTCCTTCTCACATCTTTCCGGCACATGCTTTGTCCTTGAATTCCTGCTTAAACAAACACACTCACACACACACACAAACACACACACACACACGCACACACACACATGCACACCCTGCACCCCTTGCACTGTAACATGTAGCAGGTGTCTGTATGAGTCACTCAGACCAGCAGATCATAGTGAGTCATTCCAGTTTTACAGGATTCACTTCTTCACTCTCTACATGAACTCCTCACTTACCTCATAATGTGCATGTGCGTGCGCCATGTGCCAGCTCTGTGTTCAGTATCTGAGTATTGATGTACATGCCAATGATACACCACTTCTGCGTACTTTGCTAGCCCCTTTTCACCCTGTCCTTCAATGGTCAGGCCCACCACAGAGCAGGTATTATGTGGGTGGTGGATCATTCTCAGCCCTGCAGTGACACTGACGTAGTGGTGGTGGTGTGAGTGGATCAGACACAGCAGTGCTGCTGGACACCTCAGTGTCACTACTGGGCTGAGAATCGTCCAAAACTATCCAGCATCACAGCATCCTGTGGGCAGCGTCCTGTGAGCACTGCTGAAGGACTAGAGGATGACCCACACAAACGGTGCAGCAGCAGATGAGCTATCGTCTGTGACTGTACATCTACAAGGTGGAGCGGCAAGGTAGGAGTGTCTAATAGAGTGGACAGTGAGTGTACACAGTGTTTAAACACTCCAGCAGCACTGCTGTGTCTGATCCACTCACACCAGCACAACACACACTAACACACCACCACCACGTCAGTGTCACTGCAGTGCCGAGAATGATCCACCACCCACATAATACCTGCTCTGTGGTGGTCCTGTGGGGGTCCTGACCATTGAAGAACAGGCTAATAAAGTATACAGAGAAACAGATGGACTACACTCTGGAACTGTAGAACTACAGAGTGCTCCTATATGGTCAGTGGAGCTGATAAGATGGACAGTGAGTGTGGATACAAGGAGGCGGTTTTAGTGAAGTGGCTGGTCCCTGTGTATTTGTGATGTCTCCATTACATTCATCATGTTCTCCACTGATGGGTGTGAGAATTGGTTCCATGGCCTTTAGCTGGTCCAGGGTGCCAAAGTAAACGCTTGGGATCTAGGGAGTGGAGTCCTGATGGAAGCCTTATGATTGTTTGCTTTGGGTAAGATGATCTGGGATCGTTTAGTTGGACTGGAATGCCCCTCGCTCTGTGACGCAGGGTTTGTTTGGATGGGCTTTGGGTCATGTGAGCTGCTGAGGGAAACCATTAATATTCACCTCTCTGGATTGGTGCTGTATGTGAGAGAAAGTAAGCAAACTCATTCTCTCACGTTTGTTATTGGTGTCTCTGTCCGCTGTTATGGGCAGCAGTGGGCTGCTGAGTCATAGGCTTCAAACTGGGAATTACAGAGGGTCATTGAGTCATATAAAGAGTCATATAAAGAGAACCACAGAATTGCGTTCCAAAGAACTCCTTGTGGAAATGTCCTTCTACGTACCACTGCTGCTGATTCATTCCATCCTAGTGTTCAGAAAGTGTAAATCACAGCATTGCACTGGAATCACTGCCCAAAAGTTTTGAAATCACTGTTGAGAATTATGGAACCATTGTCTTGATGTTTGGACTCACAGTTCGAGTTTGAAGCAACTACACAGAAGTTCGGATTCAGTGTTAAGGGGAATCGCAGTTCAAAAGTTAGGAATTATTTTTCAAATATCTGGAATACAAACGTTTGGAATTATTGTTCGAATGTATGAAATGACTCTTCAGATGTATAGAGTCAGTATTTGAATGTCTGGAACCACAGTTCAAATGTTTGGACTTCATATACAGATATTTGAAATTGTAGTTTGGAGTTTGGAATGATTGTTAAAAGTTTGGAATCATTGTTAAAAAATTTGGAATCATTGTTGAATAGTTTGAAAATAACTATGCGTATGTTTGGATTCAGTGTTCATATGACTGGAAACACAGCTCAAAAGTTTGGAATTATTATTCAAATGTACGGAATTCAGAAGTATCAGAAAAATTATTGTTCAAATACCCTTAATCGGTTTAGAATTCCTTTTCAAATATTTGGAATTGTTTAAACATTGTAATAACTATTCAGAAATTTGAATTCACTGTTGAATTCATGGAATGGAATCAGCTCCAAAGTTCCCATTTGGAATATTTGTGGCTCACAAGTTCACTGTTAAAAGTTTGGAATCATTGTTGAAACATTTGAAATGTCTACACCGAAGTTTGGATGCAGTGCTCAAATGAAGGGAATCACAAGTTAAAAGTTTTTTAAAAATTATTCCAGTATTTGGAATTCAAAAGTTTGGAATTATTGTTCAAATGCTTGAAATAACTATTCAGATATTTAGATTGAGTGTTCAAATGTCTGGAATCAAAGTTCATATATAGACTTCTTATTCAAATATTTGGAATTATAGTTGGAAAGTTCGGAATCACTTTTAAAAGATTGGAATCATTGTTGAACATTTTGGAATATGTATACAGAGGTTTGGATTCAGTGTTCAAATAACTGGAATCACAGTCCAAAAGTTGGCAATTATTTTTTACATTTTTGGAATTCAGAAGTTTGGAACTATTGTACAAATTCTTGGAATAATGATTCAGAAGGTTAGATTCAGTGTTCAAATGTCTGGAATCGCAGTCCATATATGGAATTCATATCCAACTACCCAGAATTATAGTTGAAAACTCTGGAAGGACCGTTTAATGGTTGTAATATCTATTCAGAGCTTAGGACTGTGTTCAGAGAGTGTTCAATGGAATGGAATAAGTTCAACAGTTAGGAATTCTCATTCAGATATTTAGAAATGTGGTACATAGAAGTTTGGAAGCACTATTCAAAAGAAAATCCCCATTTAAAACTTGGGAATCTTTTTGAAAGTTTGGAATCACATTTCAAAGTGAAAAAAATCAGTGTGCAAGTTTGCAAGGACCATTCCAGCTTTGGCAAAAAACACTGAAAAATATCGGAATTACTGATAAACCATTTGGACTAACTGTGCAGAAGTGGTGCTCACATCTCAGGACTTATCGGGACTCAGATAAACACTTAAACCAGTGAATCTGAAAAATACCGCCTGGTGTAGGCGTAAACAGTTTCAGCCTACGCTCTCTCCATTCCAAACTCTTCCATGGAAGATTCGGTGATGCTTGTGTCTTCATTTGGAATATACATGGGAAATAACGCTAATACAAAAATACTTGTGTCGGAAATCACTCTGGTATTGAAAGTGGCGGAAGGAGCCGGAGATAAAAGCTAGGATGAATATTTGCTGGGACCTTTAGACCGGCATCAGGGGCCGCGGGGGCCGTCCTGGCCTGGCGTCTGGGAAAACCTACTCTGAAAATCAAGTTTTTCAAGACTCTTCAGGTTTTCTCACACGCTGAGAAAGAGAACGAGAGAGAGAGAGAGGGAGAAAGAGAGAGCACACTCGTCCCCTAAAAGCGTTCCTTTCTTTTCTTAGCAGTGTGCTCCGTTTTAATTTCACAGGGAAAAACAGATGCAAACCCTTCAACAGATGGCAAAGCCTCCAAAACAACACAAAACACTCACAAGAGGCCGGAGGAAAAGAGGGACAGAGAGAGAGAGAGAGAGAGAGAGGGGCTGCCCTGGTTTCTTTATTGTGTTCCTGCTTCTGAACTCTCTCTCTCTCTCTCCCTCTCTTTTTTTTTCTTTCTCTCTCTCTATCTCTCTCGCTCTCTCTCTGTCAGATGTTGGAGGCTCCTTCAAATGCTAATGGAGGGTTTTTTTCTCTCTCCTGGCCACTTTTAGCATGACAAAGCTGGGAAAGTTGTGGAGCTAAACTCAGCGGCATTGTGCTGGGAGAGTGAAAGAATTCCCAAAGCATTCCGGAGCGCTTGGAGGTTTCTTTCATTAAGACAGATTAAGCAGGAGAAACAGCAATGTAGGAAACGAGGACACACTCACTCTCACTCTCTCTCTCTCGTACACACCCGTTCACTCGCTCTGTGCATCTGCAGACATTAATAGAAAAATGAGTGTGAATATTATTAGCACAAAGATCATTCGGGAACGCTTTATTTGGGAACACTTTGTATGAAGGATGGGAACTTCAGAACACATGGGTTAGCGCTGAATAACATTACAGTCCTTGAGTACTTATAAATAGGTTATAGGGCATCAAAACTATGGGGCATATATCAGTTCTGTAAACGTTATTGTTTTCTTCAAACCATAGTTGTAATATTCGTACATAATATTAATTTTAGGGTCTTTCAGTTGTAAATAATAACTGTTATATGGCGTTCTTGTCTTGGTCTCAGCTTTATGAGGTTTATTACTAGGGAACGATGCTTTATAACTGTTTTATAGAACAAACATCAGTCACTTCAGTTTAATGATAATTCAGTCTCATCTACTATGTAATATGTTTTCTAATTCTAAAGCTGGTTATAAATACTCAAGTATTGCTTTAGTGTTTCATTAGAGCTTATGAATGTGGTATGACGTCCCAATTCAGGATAATGTAGGGACCTGCAAAAACTTGAATAATGCATTTTTGAAGAGCTCATTCATAAAAGTTGGTACAACAGCTTTAAACTTAATCACCTTAGTCATCACGACAACCTCAAGTGATGATCATTTGTTCCATTTATAACACTGTTATGAAGCATCATTTCCTAGTAATAAGACTTAGAAGGCTGGTGCCTAATAAAGAATGCATTATATCCGTTTTATGGAGAGTGTAAAAGCCCTCTGGTGTACGTTCATACATGCTCCCCAATAGCATTTGCATCCTGTACTGTACATGGGTAAAGGTGGAAATGATATTGGTATGTTAATGAAGACTATCTGTTAGGAGTCCTGCATAACTGCAGACGTGATGAACAAATGTGGTTTCCCCAAACTTGTGAGGCATGTATCAGTTTTATCTTGTTTTCTTCAAATCGTGGTTGTAATATTTTCACATAGTGTTAGTTTTAGGGCATCTTTCAATTATAAATAATAGTAACTACTATATGACATTCTTATGAGGTTTATTACTAGACAATAATGCTTTAGAACTATGTTATAAATCATAAAAAGTCACTTTCGTTACATTGAATCAC
>JAVGWN010000083.1:0-17465 GCA_034552555.1 Semaprochilodus insignis | reverse complement strand
TAAGTCTTAATAATCAGTGATAATCAGTTCTAGGGTTTGCACATTTCTACGGTTCTCCAGCATCTTCATTATCATGTTTGCAGGTGCATTTTCTAGCGTGTTGTTATGATGGTTTTAATATGTACTGAGCACAGATCTGTATTAAATCACTTCATCTCTGGATTGAGCAGTCAGGACTCCACATCTACCATGCCTGGGGGCCACTGCAAGCTTTGCTGTGCTTGGCAAGAGTCTGACACGTTGCAGACTTCTGACGAAGCCAATGTCAGAACAATATGTGTTCCTAGGAGATGCTGCAGCCGAGCCAGAGCTGGACAACACCAGCGACTGTTAATCAGGACGAAGAAGCTGCACATGTTCTGAGCTGTGTGGTTCAAGTATGTAACACTGATTATATTCTAATCTCGACCTTTGGTGTGTTTTCAGAGAGGGAGCAGAGGAGGCTGGAGGAGGAGGAGGAGGAAGAGGAGAGAGCCAGAAGGATACAGAAACCTCCCCCACGCGTCTACAAGGAGCCAAAATGTGAGTATGGGTCTGCGTTTCACTGGTGTTACATTAGGCCCAAAGCCAGCAAGGCTTATCCAAGGATCAGATGTGCTCAGTTTCCCCCTTAGCTCAAACTGTACATGTGTATATCTGTATATATCATAGCTTCTATTTTATAACTTTACATTATTGTTATATACAACTGCGTAGGATGATAAACAGAGCTTATTCTGGTGTTTAGTACTTTGACATGTAAAGCTTATAGGACTTGATGGTAGAATCCCTTCAATAATCAGCACTGCTTCTTGCCTGTTATCTTGAGTGGGAGAAAGGTAAAAACCTCATTGGGGTCATCAGGTGGGGACCCTCCTTGTTTGATGTTTCATTGATTTAGGCCCACAACACCTCCAGAGGGCTCAACGGCAACACCTGGCGTCCCAGGTGTACCCCCCTCTGTTTTTACCCCTCAATACTCATCACCCCCTAAATGGTCATCTCACAGCCCAGTCGGAGTCTCTCCTTTGATCCACAGCCAGTTGCTGCTTCGCTCCGCAGTCTCTGAGAGTGATTTCAGTGCTTGTCGGAAGGCCTGTCCTTTCACTCCCATTCTGTTCATCAGTCTAGTTGTAGTCTAGTTGTAGCAACAAACCCTCTACACCAGTAAGCGTGATGTGATTTGATGTAGCCGAACAGCCAAGTGTGCTTATTCGGTTCTCCACTGGAGCTGCGATGCTAACGTAGCTAACAGGTAATAGAGGAATTGAAAATAGGACTATTCAGGCCTCAAGGTATTAACCATTGGTGTTGGGGGGTAGTAGTGTCGCGTTCAGTGTGTAAAAGCCTTCAGTCATGTGACGCTAGCACTTTAACCTTGTGTGGTAATCTATTTTCAGCATAATACTCCAGATAATAAAACCATAACAAGACACAATGTTCCTGAGGGGTGAGCTTTGATTCATACTGGCAAATAGGCCCAACCCCGCACCATCTTAAAATGACTTCTAACTGATGTTGGAAATGATGTTACTCTTTAGCTAATGAGGTTTCAATAAAGTATCAGACCCGCTGACCTCGGGGAAACGATTTATTGTGGTATAATGGTGTAGGCAGGCGATGGTGGCATGAAGCCACACAAATGTTAGCACAGTGAGATCAGTGGCACTTTATCAGTGTAGAGTGTTTATTTAAGGTGGAGAAAGGCAGGAGGAGCTCCCACAAAATCAAATCAAATTCCCACTGTTTATCCCACCGCCGCGGTCAACGTCAAAAGTTGGGAAAGTTGACGGAGCCTCTGCGGACGACTGGAACTTTGCCGCTTGCAGCGGTACAATTTTGAATTCCATTGTGGCTCCATTGAAAGCAAGTCCATGTACTGCAAACATGTGGCGTCAGTTCCCATGCTTTCGTTCCACTTGGCTCCAGGGATAATTATGAACACTAAGGAACTAACAAGCTAGCTTACAAATTACATAACGTCAGGGTGACGTTGTTAACGCTAAGCAATTCTCCAAGCTCAATTCACAATTTCAATTTCCCCATCCAGCCCTGTCGGAGTAGGGAGGGAACCGGAGGGTTAATACCAGCTTCCTTACATTACCCATATTTGGCCAACGCTCTTATCCGATGACGAGCGACAGAGTACAGTTTGATCATTTCTTACACAGGTAGGTGAGGCTAGCGTCAGGAGTCTTGCCCAAGGACTATGTGGTGTAGGGTGCTAGCCCAGGTAGGGGATCGAACCCCAGTCTACCTCATTGGCTTCCCTGTTGTCTTGTTGTTGTTGATACGGAGTCTCTGGAAATGGCTGACATCATGCATTTGTCACAATAAACCCAGTGCCATGATTGGTCGAACGCTGCTTCTGTTGTTGTTTGGAAGACTGGACGCTGCTGCCACCTGCTGTTAGGTCTGAGTACTGCACATAGAGGGACAAATGCACACCTTGATATTAGGCAGGCTGGCAGATCCGCAGTATCGACCAAGTTCGAGGGCCCATATCATGGCAAACCAGACAGGACTGAAATACATTTATGGACTGAAATTAGTGTGTTTGAAATGATGTTAAGGTTTTAGCGTTCATTCCCCTCCGTATCTCCAGTCCTGATCTAAAGCAGCGAACTCTGGACGTCTCCTGTGGTGAGAAGGGAACTTGTGAAATCCTGTTTTTCCTCCAAATTACTTATCTATCCAGGCACGACCCTTGATGGAAACTGCTCTGGCTTGTTTTCCCGCGCTGATCCGAGTGTTATGTCATCGTAGGCCACGGCTAGCTTGTGTAAGAACTCTGCAGTAACGTGATCCAAAAAGCTATCCATCGTTTGGCTGCAGCTTCTGCTCCGAAATGAAGCAATCCTTCACATCCCTCCAGCAGAAGCTCAGAAATCATGTTAAAAAGCAGTTTTCTTCCAGGCCAAGGCCACACCTGAGATGCGCTCCGGAGAGAGCAACATCCTGAAAAGGCGGCGGCGGCGCAAACTGACCATTACTGAGCGTGGTTTGATGGAGGGAGGCTTGTTGTTCATTTTGAATGATTGATTCAGATGATTTGCAGCCAAAACCGTGTCCCAGTTCCACAGCTGTTTCTTTTCAGAGGGAACTTTGAAACAGTCCAAATCCAGATGTATGAATGTGGTCTCGATCGGAATCAAAACAGCACGTGGCCAACTCTGAAAGCCACAGGTCATGCATGTGCACATCACGCCAGAGGAAACGCTAGGAATGGCGTATATAGGGGTTTTATTGTTTGCTGCTGTTGACAGACGTGACGTGGGCTGTTTATCCTGTGTTCTTCTCGGCATCGCCAAGATCCACTGCAGGCAGCACATATTAGACGTACATAACAACCTATAATATGCTGTTTAACCCCTAGAACTCGGAGCTGGTACTGTTTTTGGGCGATGTTGTTAATTATAGAATTATTTCATGAGTAAAATCCAGTTTTTATGGATGTTCAGTAATGACAGCGTTGGGTCAGCACATCTGGTGTTTGTTCAATGATTGAAAAGAACAGTGGAGTGTACATCTTAATAACTACTGCGCTCTAGCTAGGTATGCTATCTAAAGAAGACCCACCTGCTCATTTGCATATTTTCATTTTATTTGTTCATTTATTTTTGGTATTAATTTGTATATTGTATGTGTATATATGAGTTTTGTGTGTGCACTGTGCTCAGTGTAAACATGGTAATCCACCAGCACACCCTGGGGTGTGAGCTGCTTATCCTTGTGGGTCGTTTGGGGTGCTGCAGCCTATCCCAGCGCTGATTGGGCGGAAGGCAGGAAACACCCTGGACAGGCCGTCAGTCCATCACACACACACACAGACATGCACACTCACACCTGGAGGGCGCAATTGAGCATATCCAGTTCACCTGACTGCATGTCTTTGGACTGTGGGAGGAAACCGGAGCACCCGGGGGAGGAAACCCTCACAGACATGGGGAGAACATGCAGACTCCACCCCTGCATGGCATCAAACCCAGAACCCTTCTCACTGTGAGGCGTCAGCAGTATGGACGCCACCGCACGGACGTATTCTACTCCAAAAGATAATAAAACAATTATTCACAAAAGAAAGGTCAGACTGCCAGCCCAAATCCGATTTCTGGCATTCCCAGATTGTATCCAGATTGATTTTTGATAGTCTGGACAGCATAAAAACCCACATCCAATCTGATCCGAAATCTGATTTCTTTATTGGTTTGCTAATTGGACCCAAACCATATTTGAAGGTGGTTTGAAATGTGATTCCAATTGGATTTGTCCGGATCTGGATTTTCTGTCTGGATGCTCAAATGGGAATTCATACTGTCTTTTGCGTCACTCAGAACATGGCAAACAAAGACAGCGTCAAATACAGAGTGATGGAAGTGCTGGGATCCCAGAAGCTGAAATCGGAATTCTCAGTGTCTTTTGCGTCACTCAGAACGTGGCAAACAAAGACAGTGTCTAATCCAGGTGATGGATGTGCTGGGATTCCAGAAGAGTGATCGGAGGACTAGCTGATGCACCTCCGTCTATCCGCATACAGAAGCCAGGTCACCAGCGTGGCTACGTATTTGCTGATGCCAACGTCATTACCACAGGAACCTATACAGGTAGACTGGTGATGTTTGGACACGTGAATCTGATCTGATCACCTACATCCGATCTGGACAGTCGTAACAAAAGTTCTGATCTGAGGAACAAACCCGATCTGCCCGCAGTCTGAACACAGCCACTGATTACTCTGATCCTCTCGTTTTTGTCAGTGTTACCTGTAACTCCTAGACGTTAATGATGTAAAGCTTGCTGTCTGTCTTCCCTCCATCTTTCAGTCTGTCCTCCTCTCGGACTGGAGTCTCACCGTGTGGATGTTGACCAGCTGCTGACATCTTCCATCAGTACTCACCGCTACGGGCGCCACAGAGCCCGTCTCAATATCCAGGTAGTTAACGGTCATCATACTGAGATCGCATATGTCTCCATTTCCTAGTAACATTCCTGCAGTGGTTTTTGGAATGTTGAACCTGAGTTGCGGAACGCTGAACTAAAGTAATTGCTTGGTGTGATTGAGCAGGCCTCTGGAAATGAGGAGGATATGAACGGAGGAGCGTGGTGCGGTAACCAGGAGGACAAAGTCCACTGGATCGAACTGGACGCTCGGGCACTCACCGAATTCACTGGGGTCATCACGCAGGGCCGGGACGATCCCATAGAGTGAGACCTATTCCTTATTCGTCACACCTTCTCGGGGCTGATGATGTCAAATGAAGTATCAGATACACAACAGGTAGTTCCAGGTCTAAAACCTGATTGGCTGAGCCGTGTAACATGGTCGGCGTAGTGCACTATGTAGGGAGCAGGGAAGTGTAGTTGAGTATGTAGGGAGCACGGGACATAGTGGACTGTGTGGTGAACAGGGCCTTGTAGTGCAGTATGCAGGGAGCTGGGAGGAGTAGTGCACTATGTAGGGAGCAGGGAGGTGTAGCTCTCTATGTAGGGAGCAGGGAGGTGTAGTGCACTATGCAGGGAGGTGTAGTTCAGTATGTAGGGAGCAGGAGACATAGTGCACTCTGTGGTGAACAGGGCCTCGTAGTGCACTATGCAGGGAGGCGTAATTCAGTATGTAGGGAGCAGGGGACATAGTGCACTATGTGGTGAACAGGGAGGCGTAGTGCACTATGCAGGGAGCTGGGAGGTGTAGTGCACTATGTAGGGAGGACCAAGGTGGGATTTAAGTTTCAGCCCCAGTGTGGTGAAGAGGAACGAAGCTGGATTGGTGCTATGAGACTCAGAGTGGGATTTTGGTGATGAAGGTTCTTGAATAAAGGAAAATGAAGGTTTTACAGTAAGCACTTCTATCATATGATCATTATTATACGGCAACAAGATAAAACTCCGAAATGACCGTAATATTCATTGACCAAACGTTCTTCTCCTCGTTTAGCCCTTCATATCTGCTTGGCAAAGTTACCATGCTCTACAGGAACTACTTCAGTTTTCAGTAAAATTGAGTGTTTTATTATATGTATTATTATACTTATTATATTTTAAGCTGCCATTTTTTAAAAGCAATAAGCCACTTGAAATAGTGCATTACTGTGATTGTAAAACAGGGAAGGAGGTTTTACTCTACTCCACATTCAAAAGCCCACTGCTAATGAACTACATGACTTTATAGAAGAATTCCGATAAATCCCGCCTTCATTTCTGTTGTTATGTGAATCAAACCTTCAGTTCTGGCTACTTGGTAGCATCTGTAGCACTGAAAACACTGAAAGTAAGAAGAGCATTGGAAAGTCTATAAACACATTCAGAAGTGCATTTTAAAACTGACCTCTTGCGATGTTCTGTGCAGATTTACATGGCTGAGGATTCTGGGAAACAAACAGTGAACTCTTCTAGCCATCGGTCATTAAAGTGCCAGATTTCCATATCTAATAAGCAGGAGGTCTAAACATGTTCTGGAAAGTATGTGACTCATGTATTTCTGTTTGTTCTTCAGAAACGACTATGTGACTTCTTTCTACGTGGCCTTCAGCAATGACAGCAGAGAATGGACGGTTCTTCATGACGGCTACTCGGAGTGGGTAGGTCCCTACGTCCCTTGTGGGTGTTTCAGCCAAGGGATTTCAGGAGAAACCATCAATTTCCATTTCCATTTCTTTAACTTCAATCTTTCAGTGAACTATAGAACCTGGTGTCTCATCGGCAATCCATTCTGGGAATTTGATGACAGCCCCTTAAACTTGTTTAACTCTAATGCCACAGGAGAAGTGTGTAGGATTAGGGGTCTAATGTTGATGGGGTCTGATGTTTCCTGTCACTGTATAAAAGAGGATTCCGGTTTGTGTTGGATGCACTGTGACTTTTAGCGTGAGGTCATCAAGAATTCCGAGTGTAAAGACCTCAGTACTGTCCAGACTAACAGTGGACTTACTCATACGGCTTCTTGTACAGCTAGAATCCACACATTTCCGTCTACAAATAATGAACCTACAGTACTGAGAAACCGCATGAGCCTTAAAGGGTCACACCAGCGACTCATCCGTCTCCCCCTCAACACTCTCTCTTTTTCCAGCTGTTCTTCGGGAACAACGATAAACACACTCCAGCCATGTCCCAGTTCATAGAGCCCGTGGTGGCGCGCTACATCCGCATCCTGCCCCAAAGCTGGAACGGCACCATGTGCATGAGGCTGGAGGTCATGGGCTGCCCTGTGCCTGGTGAGACGCAACACCTTTGACCTACGGTTGCTTCCTGTAGTTAATGCTTTTAAGCTGCACATCAGGGCTGAATAAGAACCGGCACACAGTAATACAGACACACATCACTGCTGTTGGAGCGAAAACTCATCTTCATTTTTGTTCTTTTTCAGTTTTTGATCTTTACATTGTGTGTGCGTTTCATGATGACTCGACCAAAAGAAATGGACCTAAATGGCTTGTAAGAGATGTCTGGTTCCATTGACTTCCATTAAAAGTAAAGCATGTTTTGCTTCTCCTGTAAGGCTCTCATTATGGAGATACAAGGTTCTGAGATAAGCGATATACAGAACTATGGCAAGTCAAAAAGCACCATATGAATACATTAATGATTCTATGCTGTGTCCACTGGTTCTCCTCTGAATAAAGGTTCTTCAAACAACCTCTTAAAAATGTTTCTATGAAACACCAAACAGGGTTTGTTACGCGTCATAGAACCTTTCTTGTTATTACACAGAACCCTTTTGCTCAGATGGTCTGAAATGAAATATCATCTCTGTCCAAAGAACAACATGTATCCCCAAAATTGCAACTTTACAAGAGAGGCCAAAAACCTGATTGAATTATAATGGAAGTCAATGGAACCAGACGTCTTCGGATCATTTCTGTTGTCCGTTCATCATGAAATGTCCATAAAGTGTAAACAGCAGCTCATGTGATCAAATGAAGTAAAAATCAACAAAAATGGAGATGAATGTTTTTCACTGGACAGCGACGATGCTGCTCGTTTCTACCAGTGAACTGAAGGTGGAATGTAAGGAGTGAATTATGGTGATAATAATAATAATGATAGAGATATTAATAATTTAATAATGTGTTAATTTATGATCTAATACTGTTGACTCAGATCCCCTCAGCCAGTACCAGAGTCAGAATGAGGTGATGGCTAAAGACGACCTGGACTACAGGCACCACAGCTACCAGGACATGGAGAAGGTGAGGTGGACAGAAAGCTCTAATCAGGAGAATCAAACAGTTTTGATGTTTATTATTCAGTTATTAATCTTAGGGATTATAATCTAGGAACTATAAACTGTTCTGTAAGTACAGACTTAAAAAAGGATGGTTCTTTAAGGTTCTCATAGTAAGAGAAGTAGCTCTAGCACCAACAAACTTGACATCGTAGCTACAACAAAACCTTTTGTGGTGCTGGGTACTGAACCACATTCTCCATCAACCTGAAGAACCCTTCCATAATGCAAAGAACTCTTTAAGCATGAAAAGGGTTCTCTGATGGCCCTTACCCACCAGTGTGAAACTGGTTCTGCTCCAGATTGTGAAGCTAATTTTGAACTGTTCAAAATTCCAGAAAAGTTTGAATCCCATCTGGAACCAAAGAATAGAAAGGTTCCTCAGCATGAACCATTACTACATCTGTGGTCAATTGTTGAGGTAAGAGACGGCAGCAATGGCGCCACCCAGTGGTTCTGCTGGAGAACCTCCTCTGCGTCCTCTTATCTCCAGTGGTTTATCCGTGCTGCTTTCTGGATATAAACAAACATCTGGAATAACAGCCCAAACGCTTGCAGGTCATCTACATGCTCCGCCATCTTGGTACTACTGTTTACTACCGCTGTGCAGCGCCCCCTGTTGATGCTGATGACGTATCCTTTGATGTTCCTTGGCTCCAATCAAACCATGGTGGGAACGCGGACTGGTTCCCTGAACAGCACTAAGGTTCTATGAAGCCTGAACAGAACCAGTTCAAGGGTTCTTTTGGTCAAAAAGGGCTATGAAAGTTCACAGCTCTATATAGAACCATTTTCTTTGCTGAAGAACCCTTGAAGAACCTTAGTGTGTAGTGCAACTAATATACAAGTTATGCAGATGTGAGTGTGGAACAGAAGGTTCTCAGAGCGGAAGGGTTAATGCTAATTATGTTGCTGTTGCTGTTACAGCTGATGAAGTCCGTTTCAGACGAGTGTCCCAACATCACCAGGTTCTACAGCCTGGGCAAGAGCTCAAAAGGTCTGGAGCTTTATGCCATGGAGATCTCGGATAAACCAGGAATTCACGAGACAGGTGAGGAACTCTGGAAACACGAGAGTAAGGGAAGAATTTGAATGGTCATTTTAGTGAATCATCATGAGGCTAGGTGGAACTAGCGGATGTCAAGGCTCTTAATCTCTGGGGTGATAAAACAGGTCTCTGCACTTTGTAAAGTTGGAGGTACCAGCCGATATCATCATTAGATTGAAGCATGCAACCTGTCGAATTTATACTCCAAACAATAGGGGGCAACATATCACCAGGAAATGCTCCTCCACCTTCCAAAACCAAACTTCCTCCTGTTCCTCTCCAAGAGCTTCTCCAGCGGTGGAGAGCAGCACCAGTGTTAACTCTTCTTCTGCTTCTATTGATATCACTTCTTTTGTTTGCTGCTTGCCAAGAGCTTCAGCCATGTTTACAGCCCCTTTCATTGTGTACCTGCCCTTGGTCTAACTGGGAGCAGCACCTTCAACATGATTGATAGGCAGTTAGAATACGCCGTCGGGGAATGTTGGACTGATTCCACTCCTACAGCGCCAAAGTGACTCCTATCGCCTCCTATCGCCTCCTCGGGTACACGTTGGTATTACGAGACAGGAAGTGGGCTGGGGCTAGCTGGTTAGCATGCTAACTTCAGTAGATACATATCTCTGCAGTACCATATTAGGATCGGATGTCGGCTCTGACATGAATTAAATTAGCTGGGTCAGGTATCGCATGGGGCCGATCCCCACTCTAATTCGTTTGCGATGTGTGCTATGCCGTCGATAGCATGTTTATGATGAACTGTCGCATCTCAGCGAGGCTGGAACTGTGGTTGCTATGATCACAGACCAGCGCTACGAGGTGAACTAACAGCTCCCCAGGAGAGTGGACTCTCAATGTGCAAGGGAAGAACTTACAAACGGGGAACAAACAAAGGCTGCCAGGAAGAAAAACAAAACGATTTCCTCAAATTAAAAGAAGCCTCACAATGAGACCCTCCTAAAGCCCGACTCGAACAGCGTGAGTGCGCTCTGAAGAGGGGGAGAAGCGACCCGCCTCGAGAGGCTCGAAACCTTCTACCGGCTAGTCACGAGAGACATGTGCACGTAACACTATGAACTCAAGACTAAGCAACCAAGGGCCGGCACTCTCAGGCTTAAGTAGTGTGAGCTGCAGGTGTTAGCGTTCGCCGCTTGATTGCTCGTTGGCTGCCCTTTGTCTCCCCTGAGTGGCCGGAGGTGGATCTGCAGGAACCCGAGACCTTACAGTAGACTTGACTTATGAACAGGAACAACAACATGGAGCGAGCCCGAGAGTCAGCTGTATGAGTGAGCTTAGTCAAGTAGTGTTTATCTCAGTCCTGGTGCCGTACGTCACTCCAACATGGTGAAGTACACGGTTTATTCATTCAAAAATGGTATTGGATCGGTATCGGGTATCAGGTATGCAAAGTTTATGTATCGGTGCTGATATCGGAACTGGAAAAACTGGATCAGTGCATCCCTAACATAGAGGTCAGTAAGGGGTCTTTAGCTGCACTGATATTGTCAAGCAGGTGTGTCTTCCAGTTTGGAGAGAAGTGATTATGCACAGTGATGAAATGGCTATGATGGTTTTGACACAATGTTGACCCATGCCCACCTGTTCCCTGTCTGTCCAGGAGAGCCAGAGTTCCGTTACACGGCTGGGTATCACGGTAACGAGGCTCTGGGCCGAGAGCTCCTGCTGCTGCTCATGCAGTACCTGTGCAAGGAGTACAAGGACGGCAACCCACGGGTGCGCCGCCTGGTAGACGGGATACGCATTCACCTTGTACCTTCTCTCAACCCTGATGGCCATGTGAAGGCTTTTGAGAGAGTATGCATCTGCATCTTCCTGCTCATGTGTCTCTGCATTTATCAGATAGCATGTTTGGCTGGCTCTCAGATCTTTAAAGGACCTTTAGCTCTTAAAGCTTCAATAATGCTTCATCATCGACCTCTTGTGTTTAAGGGTTCGGAGATGGGCAGCTGGACACTGGGTCACTGGACTGAAGATGGTGCAGACATTTTCCAGAACTTCCCAGACCTCAATAGTGTGTTCTGGGATGCAGAGGACAAGGGCTTGGTACCCAAACTGACCCCAAATCACCATGTGCCAATTCCTGACGGCTACCTGGCTGAAAACGGACCCGTAAGTGAAACTTCGCTATATACAAATCACGTTCTAGCTTCTAAGGAACATGATATAATAGGCCCAGGGTCACCAACCCTGGTCTTGGAGAATCAGAGGAGAATCTAGTTCCAACTCAAATTTGCCAGACCCGTTCCAGCTCAACAAAGTCTTGAGAAGTCCTTGATTAGTTGGATCAGATGAATTAGTGAGGGTAAGATGGAAAAGTTGGATGCAGCTTGGAACGAAACTCCGCAGGGAAGTAGATCTCCAAGGGGAGGGATGGTGACCTCTGCTTTACATGCTACAGGCCGTAGGTATAATTTGATGGAAGTATATTGTAAAACAGCCGTGAGGAAATATAACCTCAGTTGCTTATGACCTTCAGGTAGTTTTGGAGACCCGGGCCCTGATCTCCTGGATGAAAAGCCACCCATTTGTTCTAGGAGCAAACTTGCAAGGAGGTGAGCGGATGGTCACATACCCCTTCGACATGCGACGTCTCACCAAGCAGTCTGAGGAACTGGAGAAGAGGCAAAACCCCAGGGCATACCGACGCAAGCGACAGTACGAAGAGGAGGAGGAAGAGGAGCCCAACCCTTACCTCCACATTGGGTACCATCAGGAGAGCTATGGATACAACCGAGAAACCCATGGTTACAACCCAGAGAGCTATGGCTACCACCACCACCACCAAGAAAATTACGGGTACCATCAAGAGAACCAAGAGTACCATCACGAGAACCAAGGTTATGATCAGGAGAACCAAGGTTATGATCAGGAGAACCAAGGTTATGATCAGGAGAACCAAGGTTATCATCAGGAGAACCAAGGTTATCATCAGGAGAACCAAGGGTACTATCCCGAAGGCCATTCTGAAGGGTACCACGAAGGGTACCATGAAGGGTATCAGGAGGGTTATCCAGAGGGCTACAGGGAGGGTGCATATGGAGATGGAGAAGGAGATGCAGAGGAGGAGATTAGGATGGTCGAGGATCAGTCCTTATTCCGCTGGCTGGCCATATCTTACGCCTCCACTCACCGTACGATGACCAGCAATTCCCGGGTTGGTTGCCATACTGATGATCCCACGGGCGGTATTGGAATTGTTAACCGAGCCAAGTGGAAGCCCATTCCAGGAAGTGAGTATGGGGTTTCCATCTTTCTGTCTTTTGTATTACATCATTTCCCCCGATGGAACAGACGGCAGTGCGGTGCTGTTTTTCCGAAAACCTAATGCGTCCTGGTAACCGTTGGAATCTTCCCTCTTGTCCAGGCATGAATGATTTCAGCTATCTGCACACAAACTGCTTTGAGCTGTCCATCTTCCTGGGCTGTGATAAGTTCCCCCATCAGAGTGAGCTCCTGAGAGAGTGGGAACACAACAGAGAGGCTCTGCTCACCTTTATGGAGCAGGTGAGCGGACATGAACTGGAGTGTAGCTTGCCTGGTTCTAGCATAAGTGTTGGCCCTTAGATAAACTGATTTTAGCCGTTCCGCAGCAGCCATTACTACCGATCTTCTTAGGTCCCTGACCATTCATCTTCTGCAGGTCAATCGGGGCGTGAAGGGCCTTGTTTCGGACAAGGAGGGCAACCCCATTCCAAACGCCACTGTCTCTGTGGAGGGAGTCAACCATGATGTTACGACAGGTGAGAGCCTTTGGTTTTCTTGGGTGCCAAGTTGATTCACACTTTACTCACTCTGGCAAGAGCTTCGGTACACCAAGTGGTTTTGTGCTTAAACCATGAGGCTAATGTGGCTAACAGGTAATGGACTTGTGCCCCACCATTTACTGGATGCCTTAGCTGCTGTTGTCTCTCATTCTCTCTCAGGTGAGGCTGGAGATTACTTTCGCCTGCTGAACCCTGGTGAGTACCGTGTGACGGTGCGTGCCGACGGCTACTCCTCGCTAACCAGGTTGTGCGTGGTGGGCTTCGAACCCGGCGCCACCCTCTGCAACTTTGAGCTCAACAAGTCCAACTGGGATCGCATCAAGCAGATCATGGCTCTCCACGGCAACAAGCCCATCCGATTGATCAACCCTGGAGGAGGCAGTCGCTACGTGTCGCGGGGTGGTGGTGTAGGTGGCGGAAGGGTCGGCATCAGTAACCGAATTCCCGACGGCAACGATGGCGACATCTCCAGAGCCCGTCTCCGGCGGTTACGGATAATGAGGCTCCGTCGACTGCGGCAACAAAGGCTGCAGGCGGCCCAGACGACCACTACTACCACACTGCCTCCGACAACCACCATGCCAACCACCACGGTACCTCCAACCACCACGGTACCTCCAACCACAGAGAGCACCACAGCGTGGTACGACTCCTGGTTTACGGAGGAGCTTCCCGAAGAAAACACCACCCTGCCTGAGCTTGAGATTACGGACTCAATCGACTACAACTACAACTACAACTACAAGATAGATGATTACTGAAGGGTCTGCGGTGCGCCTCGGAGAAGGCAGAGTACGCACCAGCCTCTCCTTCTACAGATGAGTGCCCATGGACAGTTATAGAACCAGAACACAGTGGAAACAACCCGTCAGCCTGCATGTTCACCATGTCAAGTAAATAAAAATAGGTTCAGGAGGGAGTCTATATACCTGTATATCCCACCAACATAGGCCATAGGCCAGTGGTCTCCAACCTTGCTCCTGAAGATCTACCTTCTGTTCCCTTCTCGTTCTAAAGTAGTTAGGCTGAACAAGGACGGAGGATTGCTCATGTACAGTTCTAGAACCAGCACTTAACTCAAAAACCATATCCCGGGGTAATCAACTCCAGTTCTGTAGGGATGCTGTCTAGCACAACGTGTTGACCGCCCTCCTCAAGCATACAGCTACAACCGGTCATTTCCTGAAAAGCGTTGTTGGCCAGCTACTCAGGGCTACACAGCTTGTGAACTGCCTATAGAGGAGTTAGACCAATCAGAGGCAACAACCCCTCCATGTGTTGTGACATCACAACCACAACTTGCTGACAGTTTGGCACATCATGTATAGGGGTCAAGCCTCAAGGGCCCCATTTACAATATTAGCCTCAATTGCAAATTGCAATTCGGTATTTTCCCCCCCAAATTGTTCAGCCCTACAACTACCACAGAGTAAAACAGACCGTCATCTATTTTCACCTACCACAGTGGTGGCCAAACGATGTAACGCAGCTCAGGACTGGAATTGATACCCCTACCAATCTTTATCTACACCCAATCCAATAAAAGAGTAGGTTCTGGAGGGAGTATATACACTGGGGTTCAAAAGTCTGAGACTCTCTGTGAAAACAAGCTTTGCACTCTTTTCCAAGTTGATATAATATTTTATTACAAATGATGAGATTAGCAAAACAGCTGGAGAGAAAAGTGAAGTGTTTCTCAGCATTTGGTTGTTTTTGTCCCTTTTGCTTCAATGGAAGCAGCATGGGCTCCACAAATGTGGGCCAAAGTCTGTGATGAGCTGATCAAATCCACTCTACAGTCAGTTTATTTATTTAGGTGAGGCCAATCGTTCTCTGAGTAGAGTTCTTGAACCATTTTGTGCTGCACACGGAGGAATTTGTCTTCCACATTTAAACCCCTGAAGTGAAACCCACACACCCACACTAGGGGGCAGTGAGCACACTTGCCCGTTAGGTGCCTTGCTCAAGGGCTCTTCAGTTGTTACTGTAGGTTAAGGTAATCGAACCGGTGACCCTCCGGTCACAAGGCTATACATTTGAATAGTGACCTACAAGTAGAGCAGAACCTTCCAGAATCTTCTTTTACTAGGATTAAATCTGAAAAGCTTCTCAATGAGGTCTCAAACTTTTGGACCCCAATACCATCATCCAATTGTAGTCTATAACCCTGCTCCTGGAGATCCGCCCGAACCTAGAGTATAGCTCCAACCAAAACCGTACTCAGCTGATCCAACTACTGTCTAGAGAAGTCCAGGAATAGGTAGATCAAGTCTGTCAGAGTTAAAGATGATACCCAGGGCACATCACCAGGAGGAAGGTTGCTGACCACCCCGTCAGACCAATCTGCACAAACACCAAATTCAACACGAGAGCAAGTTTGGAGGGAGAATGTCCGGCTCTTGGTTTTGGACTTGTCAAAGAGTCCTTGTCCTGCAGAGAGCCTATAAGCTATTGCCCCACTCCTCTGCACCTGGCACACCTTCCCTGTTTACTCACTTAAGTCCTCCACACGGGCCAAAGCACTGACCTCTCTGGTCTCCACTGATCATTTCCAACCAGCCTGGGCACCGACTACTCCAGCCAGTCTATCTGACCCACCCACCTGCTTCCCACAGAAGAGAAAAGAGAATGTGTATACAAAACTGATTTTATTTACAGTTCGCTCGGTCGCAGACGGCACCACGCCTACAGGACAGGTCTCTCATCAAGTCCTCACGCTTGAATGACTGGAGGTAAAGGACTGTGGTTTTCTATTCTAATAAAGGCTTGTTTATGTATTTCCTGTGTCGGCTGTACTTTAAATCATACACACAGACAGAAAAAGACAGTCCAGCAGACGGGATCTGCTTCACACAGCTCTACAAACACTCAGAGATAAACAAGGTATAAGGCAGATCAGATCTATATGGAGCCGGGCTGCGTATCGTTATGGTAGATACTGATAACTGGATCCTTTCTACATCTTTTAAATCATAAACGGAACGTGGGCGGGCCTTAAAAGGAACCTCGACTGTTAAGACCCCTGTACGCCTCTAAACAGTGTCCATGTCCAGCTGTATTAAAACAGGACATATAAAACATGCGGCTGTTCAGTCTGTTATAATAAAACATGACAAATATGGAAAACTGCTCCACATGTACGACATAACCTTCACACTGCAACGTCACACGGCTGGAGTCTCAAATGATGTTGTGTTCTAGCCAAAACCGGAAAGCCTGAATGATACACTGACGATACACAGAAAAAAGAAAGAAAGAGGGTGGGAGAAGGAGAGGGAGAAAAAGGGAGGGAGAAGAGAGGGACAGAAAGAAGAAAGGGAGGGAGGGAGGGAGGGAGAAAAGAGGAACACAGGGTAAGAAAGGGGGAAAAGAGGGAGAGAGAAAAAGAAGGAAAAAAGGGGAAAGGGAGGGAAAAAGAGGGAGAGAGGAAAAGAATGGGGGGGAGGTAGAAAGGGGGAGGGAGAGGGNAATGGAGAAAGGGAGGGAGAAAAAAGGAAGAGAGGGAAAAAAAAGGGGAGAGAGAGGGAGGGGAGGAAGAACATTTTGAATGCAGCAACTAAAATGACTGTGTACTAGTAAGAGGAATCCATCCATCCATCCATCCATCCATCCATCAACAGTATTTGAAGTATTTCTCTCGGTTTATATGACATATTTAAATGCTACGGGACACATACGCCACACTGCAGCCTACACGTCTTAACAGTCGGGGTTCAGTTTAAACCAGAAGTGTGAGGTTCTGGAAGCACGTGTATCTGCCGCTGAGTAAGAAGCTCTGGTGTTAATCACATGACTATAACCCAATAATAACTCTGACTGCAACCCAGACAGCCAATCAGCTCATGCTCGTTTGCTCTTGATGCTTGTTAATACTGCAGTAGTCTGACTACCAGAACGAGCAGTGGGTTTTGATACGCAGCCCTGTAAGGAGTGTATAAAGAATGTGTTGACTGAAGCTGCCCAACACGGATGACCTGCAGTCCAAGGACTACACGCTGGTTCTGTGTACATGCCGTCAGTTGTTGAAGGTGACCGAGGCAGACGGGCGGTGAATTTTGTTCCTGCTCATGTAGGTATACAGCGTCTTCTCTAAGGAACGGATGCTGGTTGGCAGCTGATGCTGGACAGTGTCTGTATTCCATGAAGTCTGCACACGTTTCTGTGACCAGGGTGGACAAAGAACAAGCCTTCTGTACTCGAGTGAAGGTCTGAATAAGTTCGTACTGCTTTTAAAATGTACCTGGGTATCAAAACTCAAGGTACGGGGCTCTTGTTATATTCTGAGAAGTTTCTGATAGGAGGAGACCGGCGTCACGCTTCATCTCCCCCAGCCTCTCAGGTCACCTGATCAGAAACACTGCATCAGAATAACATGACTAACTACCGAATTAACCTACCTGAAGGAGAATTCCACCGAAATTCCAAAATTCCT
>JAVGWN010000082.1:16925-29891 GCA_034552555.1 Semaprochilodus insignis | reverse complement strand
CACTAACACATTACACTTACCGAGTTACTGTACACCAACACACTACTTACGGTACACTAACACATTACACTTACCGAGTTACTGTACACCAACACGCCACTTACGGTACACTAACACATTACACTTACCGAGTTACTGTACACCAACACGCCACTTACAGTACACTAACACATTACACTTACCGAGTTACTGTACACCAACACGCTACTTACAGTACACTAACACATTACACTTACACATTACAGTGAGTTACTGTACACCAACATGCTACTTACAGTACACTAACACATTACACTTACTGAGTTACTGTACACCAACATGCTACTTACAGTACACTAACACATTACACTTACACATTACAGTGAGTTACTGTACACCATGGCACCATACCAAGTGGTCAACAGTTTTGGCAAACAGCCTGTTAATGATATATATGGGCTATTGTGACCCAAATCAGTGTTTTACCACCGTCTGACGTGTAGAGGTTCATCAAACCGGCCTGAGATTATTTTGAGATGTTGTAGATTTTGAGTTCTGCTGTAGAACTGCCTCATATGAATAACCATATATACAAGTCTCAGATGAAAGCGTGTCCATATTGGCATATACTGCACTCAAGTATTTATTAGGTGCTGACAGGCTTTTACCTGACTGACGTTTACTACTGCAACACCTGTCAATCCCTCCAACTGCATTGGACAGAGAGACCGTGGTGGGGCTGGCTGCATTTTGTAATTCACTGAATGAGGGTCATACACCTCCGCTGTGTGGGACGTGTGATCTACCTCGCACTATGAGGATTACATAATAACTGTGCATTGTTTCCGAAGCAGGAGAAGTGATCAAGCTCAGGGGAGCACTTCATACAGGCAGACCTACCTGTTTAAGGTTTAATGCTAAAGCATGGACTTTCCAAGTCCAGCTTAGCTTTCTGTCCTATCATGCTAAATTTCCCTCGGGAAATCTATCTATCTATCCATATCCAGCCATGGTTAACTCATTTTAACACCTTTGTTAACCCAGTGTTAGATACCCAAGGTACAATTAACACCGCCACTGGGCCTGTGCATTAAACCATATTGCTTATGATGAGCAGCCAGTCTCATTGAGTTGCATTGCCTGACAATACATAAATACCTAATAGCGTGTAATACCTCCATGAGCACGAATAGCAGCTGTGATTAGATTTGGTATGTACTGGACAAGTTTCTGGATGTAGACCACATCAATGTTCAGACACTCTTGCAACCAAGAATTGGTCAGTTGGGCCAGATTTGGTGGATGCCTTCCCTGGCACAATCCTGAGGAGAATTCCCTGTAGACTGGGATTTTAGCCATTGCCGGTAGACCTGTATGACCATACGCATCCATACACCTGCAGATTCAGCTACTTCCTTCACACTATGGTCTTTGGCACACCCCAAATGCAGTCACTCCTTTAGCCAATCATTAACATCTGCTTTGGAGCCATTTACCACACATGGAACGAGACATTCACTGCACTGTACCACCTCTTCTCAATCTATGGATCCCGTCCCGTCACACCCGCAGGTGTTTATAGCCCCATCATCCTCGTGTAGCACCATCTGCAGGAACCTGTAGTTACTACCACCTTAAACACGCAGGGTGTCAAAATGAAACCTTTCAATGGAACTTTTAATGGTAGGACAAAATTTTTCTGGTCCTCTCATTATTACAATTTGGACACGTAGTTAAAAAGCAACTGGCAACATAAAAGATGCCAAGTTTTTTTTTCCAACAGCTATGACTGCAGTGTGCATGTGGTATGTGCCACAAAATCCAGTGTCCTTCACAACACGGAGTGGTTGGTCATCCAAGGCCAGTTTTACTTTGCACTTAGATTTAGTTATCATTTCAAACTGTGGCTACAGCTAGCATTAGCTTGCTAGCAGGGACTGTGCGGTCTGCTTCAGCAGTTTTGCTATATTCTGTGCCTTGAGCATGATTTTATGTTCTTGAGTGGTATCAAACCTGTAGTAGTCATTACAGTAGCGGTAAATGGAACCAGGGGTGGCCATGACTACAACACAAATATAGCCACTTTATTTACTATCCAAAAGCACCAGTGAACCTAAACAAGTCTTCTGAACTTTTAGATGTAATGTTAATAATGGTACAATAGTCAGAAATCTGATATAATAAGTTCTCTTTAGAGATCTAGAACAGCCTGCATGTACCCCTCTACCATTAGAGGTGGAGATATGGCAGAAATGTAATACTGTGATACTTTTTGACCAAACTTTTTGACAGGTAGCGTATATATATATATATATATATATATAAATATTGCTGCTTTGTTAATGATGGTCAGAAATCTGAGATAATCTGAGATATGTGTTCTTTGGGGACTATTTTACCTTAGAACACCCTGCATGTACCCCTCCACCATGAATGGACTACGGTACATTTTTAGCCAAAACTTAATGTGTTGGACATCAGGCAGCATATATCCAGACATTTCATGTAACATAACTCTCCGTGATGGACCTTCCAGAGTCCGGAAGACCGTTTCTTCAAACGTCTGGTTCCCATCACCACTGTGAACAATTCTGAAAGAGCATTTTTATGTCAAACCAACGACTTTGTTTACATCGCAAGCATATAATTATGTTGAATTTTGGGAAGAAAATTGGTGGAGTTCCCCTTGGCTTAGCAACCCATGTGAGAAAGGCCCCAGGATAACATACAAACCTGTGCTTAGTGAAATACCCCAGATAAATCCTGCGCTTCCTTGAGGCCCTTACACCCTTATTGTTTTCAATTATTCACTGCATTTCTATGTGCATGGTTTACATTATACTCGCTGCAGCACTGCAATCTGTCAATGTGGGGAAAAAACAAACGTATGACATAACATTATGACATCATAGAAGTTTCAGCCCTCCAAGTGACACATCTACATCAAACCATCTACAACAACTCTGGAATATTCCTATAGCAATAAGCTGGAACGTTCAGCTTATTGCTATCCTTTATGTCCGCACATGCAACTCACTGCTCACTGGTACATATAGCTCATTGGTATCCTTTACATCAGCATATGACGGTTACATAACAATCTATTAATGGCCTCTCGTGCAAATCGATGCTGCACTCAGGTGACGTTCAGCAGCTTGGAATCACATCCCCCCGACCCCCCAGCCAACACAGCACCATAAGTGATAAGTGGGCACTTCAAAAGTTGTATTCTTTGATATTATGTTTAATCCTATACACCAGAACTCACAAGCCCATGAGCTTTCCAGTGTACTGAATCCAAGTACAGCGAGGCCTACCACATCTTGTTCTGTACAAACTCAACATGACCAGCCACTCTTAACGCCCACAAACTCTGCTAACATGTTCCTCTAATGAAGACCTCAGCACCAGCCCAGAGTATCTTAGGTACATCAGTCCTAGCACTGCCCTCACTCCATCAACCTTCAACCCCTTAAACTGCAGGTCTATCATTCAGCAACTACTTTAAATGATTTGGCAGCTATTGTGGAATAATACACAGTAGCTACTGAGCAGAAAGGGTGTGTTCATGCTAGCAGGCAACAAGTAACGCTAACGTCGCCTCAAGTTTGACATGAAAATGTTAAATTCTGTTTAGACACGGCTCCTCATAGAAGGTTCTCCTCATGTTTTTACTTTAGAATAAAAGTTTTTACTTTAGAATAAAAGTGAAGACACCAAACTATGAACTAGCACTCATGGAATTATACAGTCCACCTTAAAAACCTCCAAAATGGAACTTTACAGGAGGATAAACCAGCTTTCTTAACCGGCAGTTGAGGCTGATAGAACAAGGTTTATTTCTAAGCAGTTTTGGAGCAATTCTATTGGTCTGTCCATCATGAATATTCACTACATTAAAACGTGAACTAGAGCTTTTAAACTGGGCAACAAAATAAGATAAAAGTTTTTGTTTGCACTACAAAATATATAGGAGGTGGAGATATGGCAGAAATATAATACTGTGGTACATCCAGAGTATAGGTGGTATATCAGGATCATCAGGATCATCAGTTGGAACTGTTAGGTGTAAGCCCACAGAGTCTTTAAGATAACCAACAACATCCATATAGTTGGGGGCGTCTAAACTTTTGACTGGCAGTGTATATATTGCCGTTTTGTGAACCACTGTTATAGCTTCACAAGTTTGTAGGTTTCCCTATTTTGAGTGATAATCTTGGGAATAGGAATGCAAAGCTGGTAGGAACAAATAGAGAAGTGACTGGGAACCTTGGACATCCACTGTTTCTACAATCCTGCTCATGGGAATTTTGCTTAAGCCAATCAGTTAGCCTGTCGCTTCAGCTCATCATAGTTCATCTGTAAATTTAGTTTGATTTTGCAGCTAAGCGGCAGCTACAAATCACATTTGTAAATCAGGCTTTGTCGCCTGCCAGTGTGAACGTACAATAAGTCTTAAGCTGCGGCTACATGCTAGCATTGAAAAAACCATCACAGCGGAACTGGCACACATGAGGCCATGTTGCTAGCATATCTAGCATTTCTGCCTGTATGTGTTAGCTTTAGTGTGTTAGCTAAAGTGGCAGGCATCCGAACACACATACATCTAGTTTTCAGAAGGACAGGCCTTAACTTCAGCCATTCCATGCCTAGATGTCCGAATTAATCAACATCCGGTTTTTATTACCGCTGGCCAAAGTTGTGAAACTTAAACTCCTGACACAACGTTGCTTCTGGCGGGGGTGGAATTGAGCGTGACCGCTTTATTAAGAAGAACTGAATATCCGTTGTCCATCTACCGCCAACATGTAAACACAGCAAGTGAAGCAAAGGTTCAGCCAAAACTCTTCACCTTGTTCCAAACGGAGCTAATCAGCCAAGACACGGCTGGTGTTCAACATTTGGTTTGTTTTCCTCTACAGCTATCAGGCTAATGTAGCTAATGGACCCCTGTATGGGGACAACTGTAAACAAACCCCTTTCAGATGAATCACTCAACAATAAGCCTTGAGATCAAGAGCCTGTTATCATGAAAATGAGGAACTGAGCATAGGCCCTCCTACCGGCCCATCTGACAGGACAAAGGATATACCTGTGCCTCCAAGGGTGAAGAGGATCTGCCCTTCCTCCGGTACGAGAGTAAGTCCCAGAGCCTGCGCCACAGGTAAGAGGCCATCAGGCAAACGCTGCTGACTAGCCAAATATCCCGGCCTTTCAGGAAGCCCTCCATTGCCCGTCCACTGTTTCTTGCTGATCCCAACGTGGTTTTGAGCTGAGGGGGGAAACGCTGCCAAGCTCAGGGGCTCAGAGAGGAGGACTGGTAGTAGCACCCGGCAGTAACGTGAGTCCCCTCACTATAAACATACAGGCCTCAGAACAATCCAAACAATCAACCCTCCCTCTTTCCAGTGGACCCACGCTCCCCCACCTCCTGTCGCCTAGAGGGGACCAGAAGGACAAACCTACTTGTCCCTGTGACGAGTACGTGGCAGGTGTTGGAGTAAAGAGTGTTGGAATACACCTCACGCTCTCTGGACTGTTCACACTATGATGCAGCCAAAGGAGGAAGCAGCTGGATCTTCTTGGTTATGGCAACTGGTGCTATTGACATGCAAACTGACAGACAGCTAAATATGCTGTTCTCCAGTCAGTCTTCACCACCTTCCACCGCAACGTGTATTAATGCTCCGAGCCACACAATCCGGACATCACCAAATATAAACACTGCGGTTTGGATGGCTCCTGTGGGCATTGCACCCTAGGGTTAATTCGGTAACTTTGGTTGGAATAAATAAACAGAACATAAACTAATAAATCAAGTATGAACAAAACCAGGAGCAACGGAGTAAAGAATAGACACTCGCCACGGATAGACATATATAGTCCAGCTGCAGACGGAAAGGAACATTGATTTGATTTCCCAGGAAAGGCGCATTGCGAACATATTCCCGGACGCTTTGAGGGAGGTGATATTGGGGCACTGTCGTTTTCCAAAGGAGGCAGGGGAAGGCCACTCAGGAATGGCCCAGATCATCTGAGGTCTAGATGCCTTCTGCATCCAAATTTATTGCATTGTAAAAAAGAAGTTGTCGAGTTTAAGACATTCCAAGATCGACACTTCTGACGCTGTGGCAATTATGTCTATGTGTCATGTTGCAGAGATATCTACTGAAGTTAGCATGCTAACCAGCTAGCCCTGACTCGTAATACCACTTTGTACCTGAAGAGGTGATAGTAAGTCAGTGTAGCACTGAAGCAGTGGAATCAGTCCAACATGAGAGGATGAAGAAGTAGCACTGCTGCCCTGGCGCCGTATTCTAACCACCTACCAATCATGTTGAAGGTTCTGCTCCCAGTTAGATCATTTCAGCACAGGTAGCCAATGACAGGAGCGGTAAATGCAATGATTGTTGAAGCTCCTGGCAAGCGACCGCCGCCGTCCACTCTCGGCAAGAAACCACGTTCAGCAGCCAAAAGAGAAAGTGATATAAATGGAAGCAGAACAAGAGTGAAAGAGTTAGAGCTGCTAAACCATTTAGCCAATGTTTCCTCTAAAGGGGCATTCGCCTTTACGGGAAATGTACCAGCATGTTTTTGGCAGCACATTTTCCGTCTGGTGCTTACACTCCATCTGTGTTTGCAGAGTGCTGAATCCCCCAGACTTCATTACCGCCAATCTGACAGTTTGGCCCACCAGCCAGCAAACAGTGGCTCTTGAATTCCAGTTTGCATGTCTTGCATGAGCTGGACCTTAGCTCACTAATGACTTACCTGCCTTTAACGTCACTGGCATAGTGCGCATGGTCAGCACTGTCAGATGTCTCTATTCAGTGAAGGAGCTGAGAGTCTGTGCAATGACGTAGACTTCTAAACTCTCTCTCTCTCTCTCTCTCTCTCTCTCTCTCTCTCTCTCACTCGCATTTGGCTCGAGGCCTCTCTACCTGATACGTTTCAAGACATTCATCAACTCCCCACTTGCTAACAGTGTCCTCAGAATATGAGAGCAATGTGGTACTCCATCATACCGAACCACGGCTAGAGTGCGAACAGGTGACGTAAGTTACCTTATTGTGGCCGAAACTGTACACAGTTCAGACATACTAGGACATGGAGACCATCACAGTGTCCGAGATATGGTACTACGGTAATGCTAAGCATGTGAGGGATGGGAGCTGCCAAGCGTAACACAGGATGGCAGTGTAGCAACACATAAAAGCATGCCAGTACAACCCAACACAGGTTTTGCATTTAAGTAGAACGTGTTTTCAGTCATCTCGAGCAGCATCGTCCGGATTCTGACAGCATTCAGACAGACCTAAGTGACAGAACTCATACCTATAGGCGTATCGAAATCTTCCCGGGTCAAATGAGGTTTGGTTGAATCGCTAAGTGAAAGTAAGAACATGCTCAAACATAGCATAAGACGTGCCATAACTTTTGCACAGGTCCCGGTATTTTGAATATCATCGCTGTCCAAGGAAAAACAAGTACCTCCAAAATGGCAACTTTACAGGAGAGGCCAACAACCTACTTTAATATAAGTCAGTGGAACCAGACCGTTTTTGGGCCAAGTGATTTTGGGCCATTTCTGTTAGTCCATACAATGTAAACAGTAGCTGCTGTGTTCAAACGATGCATAAACGTAAAAATACACAAAAATGGAGATACATGTTTTTCATTGGACAGCGGGGATATATTGAAACGTGCAGAGATGGGTTCTGTGTAGAGGATGTGTTCACTTACATTCAATCAAACACCCGTCATTTGACCAGAGACCCCCAAACTTTTGCATACAACTTTATGCAAATGCAACTTCTTAATGCATGTAATACAGGATTGTTCTGATAAATCACACTAAGAGCTAGTCAGGATTAAGTACAGCCTGCTAAGACAAAGAGGAGTAGTATAAAGGGAGGGGAACTATATTGATACAAGCCCAATATATCTTATATAGGAGTTCTACAGTAGTCCATCTGTTTCTCTGTATACTTTATTACCCTGTTCCTCAATGGTCAGGAACCCCACAGGACCACCACAGAGTAGGTATTATGTGGGCGGTGGATCATTCTCATCACTGCAGTGACACTGACGTGGTGGTGTGAGTGGATCAGACACAGCCACGGTTTATTGAATGTATATAAACCGACAAATTGTTTGACATGCATGGAGTAACCCAACAGCCGCGACTGCGGACATTCAGCGAGCAGTGATGCCCTCCATGAGTCATCCTGTTAGTACCAGCACCATTGGCAGATGGCTGCACGACACAGGACTACATGCACGCAGACCGTTACGATGACTGCCCTTAACACCACGTCAACATCACCAAAGACTGCAATGGTGTCGTGCCAGACTGCCATGGAGTGACTCAGAATGGCAGCGGGTCATCTTCAGTGACGAGTCCCGCTTTTGTCTTGGTGGAGACGACCAACGAATCCGTGTGTGGAGGCACCGTGGTCAGCGCCAAGATGAACAGTTTGTTGTCACGTGTCACACGTCTAGAAGACCTGGTGTCACTCCACCTCCAACCCTACCACACAATCTGCAGGAACTGTGTGGGAATATTCCAGCTGCATGGGATGGATTATCACAGGACACCATCAGGAACCTCTACAACTCCATGCTGAGACGTCTGGCGTGTTGGGTTAGCAAACATGGCGGCCTGACTCCATACTGAGAGACACTACTTCAGTATGTGTAGCTCAATAAATATTGATCATATCAGTCTAAATTTATCATCATTTATTGATCCTGGTAACCTTTATCTTCCTTCCCAACAGCACTGCAGTCCCACACCTCCTTCTGGGTGCAACTATTACTTTGATGAGGAGTGTATAAACATTAACAGTCATTAACAAAGTATTAGATGATGATCCAGTTGCTGTTTATTATGGCCTGTTATCATAAAGTGTTATGGCCACATTATATTTAGACTTTGGCAGAATGACTGGGTTTAACTTAAATGTATGCAGTTAGAGTTCTCCAAACACCGCATTCCCAGACATTCAGCATGTAGACACAGCTGCATAGTCTACAGTCGTGAGGCAGGAGAGACCTTGCTAGCACGTATATATGCAAAGGCTGCTCTTCATACCGTCGAGACGGCCTTAATAGGCTGCACTGCCGTAGTCAACGTGTCAAACTGTCTCATCCACGTTCAGAGAGGGTCCTGCAAAATGGGACAACCTCCAGTGAGGTGACTACTGGGTACATCACTGGCTTCGAGCCTGCTCTTATGTAGAATCTGCGTAGGCTGAACGCACCTGGTGTGCTTGTGGACCTCCGAGTGGTGGATTTAGGAACTGCAGCCTCCAGACTTGCTATTTAAAGGGGAATTCCACCAACTTTAGCTAAATGTCTGCAATGCAAGCACTTTGAGATGTAAACAGAGTCATTTAGAGTGGGTTTAGTGTAAACTGGTTCACTGTAGAACCTTACAGACTCTGATCTCTTTACAGTGGTGGTGAATGGAACCTGGGGTCACCATGTCTACAACACATATATACCTATTTTATTTACTGTACCAAACAAACCAATGGACCTAAACGGGTCCTCTGAGTTTATATATGTAATGCTGATGCTGCTAACAGCAACACATTAGCAGTATATTAAAATAGAAGCAGTTTTATTTGGGGACTATTTGCTGTTTCAATAGTTAAGCCAAAACCGTGAGACGTTTAGAGTCGTATTCCATTTGTACTCGTATTTTACTCTGTATTTGTAATCGATGATGTAATCAAGGGGAGTTCTTTTTAGGTATCTTGGGATCTTGAGAGTTTCTATGTAAGGTTGGTGGGTCACTTGGAGGTAACAGCAGCAAAAGAGAGTATGTAAGATTCTGATGTCAATCTGACAGGACAGTCGCCTGAAGATACAGCATGGTAAGAACAGCTGGGCCCAGTAGATAACTCTCTGTAGATGATGTACAGCCTATAGCGAGAGAGTGACTAGGAAGGTCAGCCATGACATCACCCGATTCCAATTGGATGCGGACTGGGAGCCCTTGGTTTATCTGGAGGCTTCGGGACGGTGAAGGCTCCAAGTGCGGTGAAGAGACAGCTAGAGCTTCGGGATGCTTGGGCCTAGTAACTGCTAAGCTTAGAGCACCCACAGCTTGCACAGAATGACGGATTGTTCCTTTAGTGGATCTGAATGTTTTTGGGCTCAGTAATCAGTTATGTTTTCATTTTTATCCTTTTTATCCTCTTTGTCCATCTTTTTGCATGATTTGTATCCTTTTTGAGCACTTACGGAAAACATGTTTTTAGCCCGGCAAACTCTTTGAATGACCTCAGTGCCAAAACAGCATTTTTGGACTCTTGAACTTGTTTGAAAACTCCCACGAAAAAAAAAGCCAAATCACTTCAAAAACTTCATCTTAAAAAACAATATTTTAAGCACCAGACCACATGTTGCTAATGCAATAACATTCTGGGGGCTTGTAGAGGAATTAAACACGTCTCATTCTTCAGTGATTAATCCTTCTGGCAGCAAGAACAGCACAGGGCAGCTGGTTTATGCTACTCTGCTCTGGTTTACACCGGTTTGGATACCAGCATAGCATCCCAAACACAACACATGCAGGAATATACCAGTATCTGTATAACTGCTGATCTAGGATCAGCATATAGTGTATTTGAAAAGCATGTGCCGCTAAACTGATCCTAAATCAGCAGTCTATTATTTCTTCAAATGGTTTGATACAACGAAAACAATGCAAGTGTTCAGTTCAGTCCAGTTCAAATGTACCACAGCGCCACCCTATGGACAAAAGCAGTCAACACCGTTATGGCCATGCATGACAGTGCTCACTAGATGGCAGCAGGGTACCATGAATTAACACTAATGTGTGGACTCAGGCAGTGTCTCTCAGGCCTGGTCCAGGAGGCCCATTGCCCTGCACATTTCAGAGCTCTCCCTGCTTTAACCATGCTTCAATGGGTTGTTAATGAGCTGGCTGGTTGGATCAGGCGTGTTGGAAGCAGGGACAACAATAAACACTGGTTGAGAAACACTGGCCTTAAGGACTAGAGGGCTCATGCCGCGCTAAGCCTGCAAAACTTTAACGTGGCATGATAATAATAATAACACTCATAAAGCAACATAAACAAACGAACCCCTGCTTTAGCTCATCGCCAGACAGAAGAAGAGGCGGAGCTAAAACTTGTAGAATGGGGTGGCCAGGTAAGAACCATAGACTTTATTTGATTTATAAGATTTAAAGTAATTTAATGTTTTTACTCTACACATACATAATTAAAGTTGTCCATCATTTCCACATGTATAAAACGGGCCTTGATTAGAATAAAGTAACATTAGGTTACACGTGTGATGAGAAGAGGCTATAGCAGTCATTCATTTAGGCTGCCCTTGCGACAAGCTACACATGAGTCTAATGATAAGACATACGGTGTAAGCCAACCTACAACACATGCGTGCCTTCAACTGTAAACATTGCTTAGATAGCATGATAAGCTAGTATAGCTAAGTATAAATTATTATAGACTAATTTCTGATAGTTAGCTTATCTTACCATCACTTAGCCTACTTCGTGATGTGGCTCACTTCATGCAGTAGACACAGCTTTTTTTCAATTGCACGAACATTTGTAAATGTATTTCCATAGAAATCAATTGACAATAACATATTTATGTTTCTGGTACAATTTCTTTATGGTATACAGAACTTTCAAGCCGCCTGGTGATGGACTGGCGGCTTGTCCAAGGTCCGCCTAATGAGCGCTGGGATAGGCTCCAACACCCACCACTGCCCAAAAAAATAAACGGCTTAGAATGAATGAATGAATGAACTTTCAGTCCTACGTCCAACTCTGTGTCATATTATAAATAAAAACTGATATAAATAAAAACATGTGTGTAAACATTAACTGGATGTGTTAAGGAGACAGTATAAGAGGAGTTACCACCAAAGACTACATTTCCTACAATGCCTTTCAAGTTCACGACCTCTGAGGGATCACAGAGCAGCACCCTTGTAGGGACCCAGTGCACATTCACTGATCAGTTTGCTAAACTGGCCTGGGTAGCAAGACTGTGAGATGTGCTAGCTATTAAAGACAGTGTCAACACACTTTTATAGCTGATTGGTAAATGCCCTGATGGCAGGTTATCACCTAAAAGCATAGTTAAGGCTTTAGAACTGGGCTGGTCAGAATGGGGGCAATGCTTCATGCTAGGGTGGTGCTGTCCACCTCCAGCCACCCCTTAGCTATGCATCTAGGCAGATGGGTTAAATTAACATATGGCTCTGGGATTTTGGAGTGTGTCTGTGTTCAATATGGGTTTAGCAGAAAGTGCACATGAGTGGAAGGACTGCATGAGTGTGAGAGTGAGCCTGAGCGTGTACACTACCTCTTGGAAGTCTCCGCTCAGCTCGATGTGCTTGAGCTCCCAGAAGCAGCGCATGGTCTCCACTCGTTCCAGGTGGCGGAAGAAGGCCAGCCTGCCCAGGCTAATGCTGTCTGACCTCTGTCGCACAGCCTTCAGCCTTGGCTGCTTGAGTGGGGGGGACGAGTCTGGCGCCCCAGTCTTCATTCTTGGGGTCACTGGGGAACAGGGTCTCTCATGGCAAGACTTCTTATCAGAGCTAGAGCAACAAAAACAGAGTGAACTTCACTTTGACTAGCAGGTTTAACAAAGGAACTGATATTAGTGATTCCATGCAGGTTAATGATCATGAGAGTGACACATTTTCAGGCAGATTTTGCCATTCCAATCTAATTATATCTTTTCAGCTATTTATTAATTTGTTAATTAATGCTTAATTTACCTTAATGTTGAAATATTACAACATATAATATAACATATTTATTTTCATCTTCTACCTTTGTGGTTTATTATTATTATATATATTTTTTATTAATTCACTAATTCACATCAAGTGTCAGAACAATGGCAAGAGCGTTAAAGAAGCAATTAAAAAAAAAAGACTACACTTCCCACAATGCCTTTTAAATTCACGACCTCT
>JAVGWN010000082.1:0-12170 GCA_034552555.1 Semaprochilodus insignis | reverse complement strand
GAGACGATAGCTCATCTGCTGCTGCACAGTGCAGTGTTGGTCATCCTCTAATCCTTCATTAGTGGTCGCAAGGTGCTGCCCGCAGGACGCTGCCTGCAGGACGCTGTTCTGTTTGCTGGATAGTTTTGGTTGGTGGACAATTCTCAGTCCAGCAGTGACACTGAGGTATCTGATCCACTCACACCAGCACAACACACACTAACACACCACCACCACATCAGTGTCACTGCAGTGCTGAGAATGATCCACCACCCACATAATACCTGCTCTGTGGTGGTCCTGTGGGGGTCCTGACCATTGAAGAACAGGGTAATAAAGTATACAGAGAAACAAATGGACTACAGTCTGTAACTGTAGAACCATAAAAGTCAGTGGAGCTGATAAAAAGGACAGTGAGTGTAGATAATAGGAGGGTATACCCAATGAAGTGGCTGGTGGTGAAACGTCTGTGTACCGTGAGACTCGTATAGGTATAAATAGGTAAGTACATAAATGAGGAAGTATGTCCCACCCCAGGACTAACACATCCTTACGAACGCCTTTTTATTTGTATAAGCTTAATGTCTGAACTGGAGAGGAACACTGACGCTCAAATGTTTACGTGCGCCGTCTGTATCTTTTAAATCAACCACGTAAAGAAAATGAGTTTTATTCTGGAGATGCACTGATACCATCTGTGCACTGATACCTTTCTATGTTGTTATCTGCATTTACTATCATATAATCAGTAATACGAATAAGACTGGGCTGGGTTTGTGGACACAGGGAGGTGGTGGAGGCGTCAGTGGTGCACAGACCGTGTCATAGACGAAAAATGCTCAGCTTTATGGAAAAAAACGGTTATGTATTTTAACACAATGTCGAACTATGTTTATGTAATGTTATCTCATCCTCTAACTTGTCTGATATATATATATATAGATATAGATATAGATTAATCTCAAAACCTCAGTACACCACCCAGCCCTAGCTATATACGCCGTGACTGCAAGAAGCAGCTCAGCTGTAATAATTCTGTATGTATTTTGCAGTATGGTCTTATTTTCCGTTCTGGCTCATGCTGTTGTGTTGGTAACATCCCTTGCAGTTAAAGTATGGCTTAGAGAAGAGTTCGGAAGCTATTCGAGCAGTTGGAGGACTTTGAGAGGACTCCGGAAGGCAGTATGGTCTTATTTTGTGTTATATGGTTTATTAGTGGCATACGGGTGAAACTAGTAGCTTAAGAGTAATTCCAACCCGTATGTATCACCTGCTGCATTTCACGGCATACCAGCGTTACAGGTTGAGCCATGAGCATTTTTACTGCTGCGTTACAGCTGATGTGTAGTCAAGTTCTGTCTAGTAGTGCATGTACTTCAGAAATTGCTTTGTGCTGTTATTAAATAAATAGACACGTTAATGTATTAAACCAATATACAAATTCAGAACAAAATAAAGTTAACGTTAGAACCAGGGTTGGCATTAAAAGGGTAAGCCTACTTTCACTAAAGATTAAGGCATAACAAGTGTTAATCTTGAGTTGTGCCAGCAGCAACTACAAAGAAAATACCGTACCTCAGTTTTTATACAGTGGTGGGGTTTCCATCTGACTCTATACTCACGCCTTCCAATCAAAACTCATCATTCCTTAAACGCCAGAATTTTAAGTTTGATTGGCGACCAATATGAACCACCTCCTAGGAGGTTTTCCAGTGTTGGCTATCCACATCTCCTAGCAAGAGTATTTCCCTCTGATTTTCCGACCGATAAGCTGTTTAGCAAAGACTCCTTAATTTCTTCCCCAGAAGCCTGGTGTTTTACATTTTCACTGAGTACACACATCATTGAAAGAGTAGTTGCACCCAGAAGGAATCAGCCGACAGGAATGAATGTTGGTGGGTAGGTTTGACATTGTGAGACATGTCAATGGACATGGAAGTTTCACACTCGGCTGCGTAACCAAAGACTGTGTGCTTTCCATTCTGCCTCATGCTGTTGTGTTGGTAACGTCCTGTGCAGTTAAAGTAAGGCTTAGAGAAGAGTTCAGAAGCAAATCGAGCAGTTGGAGGAGTCCAGAAGGCAGTATGGTCTTATCGGCGTATTGTGTGCGTGAGGATACTACCGTAGCACGCTGTTGGCGGCAGTGGATAGACGAAGGCACACACCAGCGACATGAGGGATCTGGGAGACCTACACGAACCACGGAGAGAGAGAACCGGCGAGTTGTCTGACATGTGCTCAGTGACCCAACAGCCACAGATTGCAGACATTCAGCAAGTAGTCACAGATACCGTATTTGAGTGCCAGTATCGGCGATGATACCAATCCGGTATCGGTATCGGTGCAGTGTTTTAGTGACGTGGACCCTTTAAAGTGTTTAGATCAGGGCTGCCACGGATCTGTATATGCAGCAGTAACGAGATGCTTGTTTCCTCCGAACGGCAACCAGTCAGGAACCGGCACGCATGTATGTCAGGCAGCTGGTGCTGACAGCCTGCAGCATTGAACCCTCCTCATCTGCTGGGGAATGTGTAACCCATCCTTGCAGCGCACTAGTCTGTCAAAGCGAGGGAGCTTTTGAAAGGCCTTGGCATTCTCCTCTGCCTGAATGCTGTGTTTGTGGCTGTATTTAGGCCAGCCGCTGCGTTGTGACCTGGTTATAACCTTTTTATTGCTCTTTATCTCGCAGCAGGAACGACAGAACACAGGGGTTTATAAGGCCGCGTCGTATTTCACTAACGCATTCTTGCACATGAGCGAAGTGATAAATGAGGGGCATTCGCTGGTAGTCTGTAGATGCGTATCCTCTTGATGGATGACAGTGAGTGCAGGAGGTTTAGAATAGCAGGCGAAAGAGCCAAAGATTGCAGCCCGTAGTGTGAAGATGCTCGGTTTTGACCTTGCATGTAAAATCCTAAAAGCACATTGTAAACTGATTTATTCTAGGTGCTCTTTGTGCTTGTACACGTGTCAAGTAAAGTAGTCTTAGCAGGTTGCCAGGTCAGGAAAATAAGATCTTTGACCAATGATTGAGTATGCAAGTAGGGATCTGATGAATGCAGCTTTTTATAATACATTCATCATCAAAAGAATAGCTGCACCCAGAAGGAAGTGTGGGGATTGCAGTGCTGTTGGGAAGGAAGATAAAGGTTACCAGGAACAACAACCAGGAACCATTGTTGCACCCAGAGGGAAGCAACCGACAGGAATGACAGGAATGGTAGGTTTGACATTGTGAGAAATGCAAATGATTCGAGTTTCACGCTCGGCCTCGCACGTGACGTAAGCAAGGACGGACCTTATCACTGTATCTGGCTGACCCAACAGCCACGACTGCAGACATTGAGCGAGCAGTGACGTCCTCCATGAGTCATCCTGTTAGTGCCAGAACCATTGTCGTCTCAGGACAACATGCATGCAGACCGTTACGACGTCTGCCCTTAACACCACATCAACGTCACCAAAGACTGCAATGGTGTTGTGCCAGACTGTCATGGACTGACTCGCAATCATCAGTTGATGAGTCCCACTTTTGTCTTGGTGGGGACACCCGTGGTCAGCGCCAAGATGAACGGAGGTGGGAGACACCAGCAGACTTGCTGTCACTCCACCTCCACCCATACCGGAAAGTCTGCAGGAACTGCGTGAGAATGTTCAAGCTACATGGGATGGATTATCGCAGGACACCATTAGGAACCTCTACAACTCCATGCCGAGACGTCTGGCATGTTGTGTTAGTGCCATACTGAGAGACACTACTTCTGTATGTGTAGTTCAATAAATATTGATCATATCAGTCTAAATTAATCATCATTTATTGTTCCTGGTAACCTTTATCTTCCTTCCCAGCAGCACTGCAATCAGACCCTTCCTTCTGGGTGCAGCTGTTCTTTTGACAGTAGTATGTTGATTTCATTTGTGTACTTAACACTGTTTTTCCATTATCACAATAACGATAAACAATGTCACAATGATACTATATCACAATAGTAGCGGAGTCAGACATGATGAAGCTAAAAACAGAAGGAAGACAGGAGTGGGAATGCCGGGTCACCTAATTGTGACAGCCTCTCATGCTGTGGTGTGTGTGTGTGTGTGTGTGTGTGTGTGTGTGTGTGTGTGTAGGCTGGTTTCAGGTTTTATTGAGGTTCAGCTCATTGACCTGTATATTTAGATGACCCGTTTTCCGGGTTCAGAGTACGTCACGTTAAGTTAGTTCTAGTTAGAGGGACGTATTGTTGGTTATGTGTGCTTGTCTTTCTCTGGCAGTGCTGCAAGTCTGATGACGCTTCTCACATACATCTCAGCATGTCTTAAAATCAGAAATACATTCCGTTCTTTAAGGACTGACCCTTTACTGGGGAACAGCAGGTTCCTTTATTCCCTCCTTCAGGTCTGAGATTGAATCCTTTCCCGCTGTTGGTTTGTTAACAGACGACCCTGGCCCACATCATTGCCAGCGCCAGTAAAAAGAAGGGAACGGCACGCTTCGTGACCCTGTCTGCCACCAGCGCCTCCACTAACGACGTGCGAGAGGTCATTAAGCAGGCCCAGAACGAGCTCCGCCTCTGCAAGAGGAAAACGATCCTGTTCATCGACGAGATACACCGCTTTAATAAATCTCAGCAGGTCAGTCAGAACTCGGACCCATTCATGTCTAGCCCTGCCCCTGTCTTTCTTTGATTCTGTCTTTTTCCTCTCTTTGATTTCCCTCCTGTCACTTCTATGTTGTTCTCCACCATTCTGCTTCTGTTTGTTTTGGTTTATAGCTCCCCATTTTAGTGAGACCCCTCACCTGTCCCTAGTTTGTGGCTCCTCCCCTTCCCAGGTGAGCCCTTCATCGTCAGCCTTGTGTATTTTCACCCCTAGTTTTCCCATTACGAATGAATGGGGTGGAAAAGTAGACCCCCCATCACCTGTACTTCTGCTAGACCGACAGACACCATTTCACATGCACTGATCTCAGGGCAGACCCCAAGCATGAATTCAATGTTGTTCCCACCTCCACTCGTCTATTTGCCCCCCACCCCCATCACTCGTTCCTCCGATAGAGTCCCATTCATTTTCACACTGATTCAAACCCTATTGTTTCGATTAACCTACAGCCACCAACCTGCCTGTACTCCCTCAGGGCAGATCCCCAAACTCTAATCCATAGACATACTGACCCGCACTCCTCTGTGTGTCGTTTATTCGTTCTTCGTTCCTCACATAGACTCCCATTCATTTTTAGCAACAGCAAGATTAGCGGGAATACACACCCCTATAATGTAACCACCAAAAAATATAAGTTATAAAGGTCGCATCTACTTTAGATCAAAAAGCCCATCTAACTACATCACGTGCTTATAGCGATTGATGATTGATACCAGCAAATGTGTATAAATAAACAGTCCGCAAAGTACATGAGGATTAATAGGCCACAGGACTGTCGTTATCGTAAGTGACATATTGGACGCACGCTTTTAACCTGAGATGGAAGGTGGCATGGCATTTGAACAGGAACTGGCACGCAGTGAGCGACTCCCAAAGGGAGGCCAGTGGACACGGTGCATGTGCCAGCCTGTCTCCAGCTTTAGCTACAGCCAAAGCACACCGCTCAAAATACAGCCAGAGCTTTGGGTGCCTTTAACAGGGGGATCCCCTTCCGCGCCTGCTCTGTTTGGTTTGGAATCAAGGCCTCTGAACTCTGAAGAGGGAGGACAATGGAGAGCTTACATCCTCTGTGTTATTGTTAGAGGAGAGTAAGCCCTGCTGTACTGTGAAACTCCAAAAACAACTCCATTGAGATACCCAAGCCACGTTGCTGAGTTGGGTAGAGTTTTAAAGGGTGAATATTAACCGGGTACACATGAGTAGGTACTAAAACAGCAGCACAGCAGGTCTAAAAATAAAAGCGTGATACTTTCTTAGTTATATTAAGTTACATTATGAGTCACTGTCAAGGGGTTTATGCAGGTGCGAGCATTGTGCATGTAAAACGTTCAGTGTTCATCAAAGCGATGTGAACAAAATTATGTTGTGTTTAAAAAGACCTAATGTGCAAACTGGCTTCCACTCCTAACATCTGTTCAGCAATGGGCAAGTTTATTTTAATTTTCAGCAGCCTGTGTTCTCATTAATTTCCAACAATATCAGAAATAAAAAGTTGAGTTTTTCATTTCCGTTTTTCAAAGTGATGTCCACCCCAGACTAGCTACTAGTTGGCCTTTGAGTTGGCTATAAGCTGTTGCCTCAGAGCAGCAATTCACTAAGGATACGTTTACACAGCACACTGTAAAAAATGTTTCATTGGTCCAACCTAAGGAAATGACTCTAATTTGTTACAAGCCAATGAACTTGGATTATTCAACCTAAAAAAAGGAATTTGAATGGACAGTACTTTCAATCAAAGTCATTTTTTAATTGAGTAAAACTAATAAAATTACTAATAAAATAACAAATTAGAGTCTTTTTTTAGGTTGCACTTTTTACAGTGCAGGTCATACGTGACACAGATGTGTTATCTGTGTGGCAGTGTGAATGACACAAAAGCACAATGACTCTGACGTTTTTCAGTTCCGCTTCGGGCTACTTTCATGTGTGGTACTGAAATCTGAAACATGCGACTCTGCACAACTGTTCATGCAACTTTTACATCAGACCAGCTCGACATTGGTCTTAATTTAGTGCTGCGGAGACCTCATATACATTCCAGCTGATGTTTCTGTATAAAACTGTAAAAGCACTTTTAGCACTTCTCAAACGTTCAAAGAGCTTTTGAAAGAAATAGGCCAACACATCACGAACAAGGCTGCAGCGTCCCGAGAAGACAAACCGAAGAAGAAGCCCTGGCCAAGTGACCTGCCCTGTTTACAGCAAGCTTGAGCATGTTCTCGGTGATAAGCCCAGCTGGCAGTCATAGAAACTTCGTGATCCCAGCAAAGATGAAACTGAAACCAGGAGTGGACCTGTGTCCGTCAGCAGACATCGTTTACCTCGTGCTTTTTTATGCATGCAGGTCAGTTCAGGAGCGTGATCAGTTCAGACTAATGTCAGATATAGATCACCTTGAAACAACAGTGTCCACAAGAAAGCTAGATTTGGTGAGAAAATCAGATTTGGGCCACTTGTACCTGCTGTGTGGACATAGCCTTAGTGTTGTACCTCTGTGGGCTGATAGCAAAAGGAAAAGGACAGTTGAGCCATACAAAAAACCTTTTTTTTCTTTTTTTTGCATTATTATTTGTTTTTTTTTTTTTTTTGTCATTTATTTGTTTTTTTATTTACATTGCAATCTCAAACTATGCTTTAAGTTTTTAGTTTTTTTTTTAATTGTAAAAACAACACATCTAAGTATCTATCAGTACCACACCACGACTGCATGATTTGTACAAAAAAAGCCGTAGCTCAAATTTTCTAACCAGACTTGAACAAGTGTCTCTTTTTCTCCCCCATGGTGGTCATTTACCTTATGGTGAACAGAACCTCAGTTTGTCAGAGCATTCACAAACATTTTACTATTACAGCTCTAAACATTTGCAGACCACATTTAAGCCAATTAATCAAATATTAGCCCAGTTAATTGACACTATGATTAGAACATATGTATTTTGTATTCCTAAAACGTGAGCCATTTAGACGGACCCTGGATCTAGTTTTGAGCGATTGAGTTCTGGTGACTGAAAAAAGACATTTGGCTGGGCCATCGATATTGACCAGTGTTATTGGGCATCCCGTATATCGTGCAGGGGCTAATGTGTAGTAGAGGAGTGACAGCTATGATTTAACACTGTATATCGCAATTCAAAAGTGTGATTGTGTGCTTTGCGGAGGTGTGACGATTCATCGTGGTCGGTGTTCATTCTGTTAATCATGCCGTCTAGTGCAACTGCACTGTTGCGTCAATGTTTGATAACAGTTAGGACCAATGAACACCTAGTGTAGCTCAACTCCTGTCACCAGTATTGTAAGCTGCCCGATCGTAGTCATCGTTTTTCTTCATTCTGATTTATTATATCGTGACAATGCCAAATCGTGGGCTTGCCACACCACTAATGTGTAGTATCGTTTTTGGCCCTTGTGTTGGGACCCTTCTGGTTTATGTTACTGACTGTGTTGGTGGTGCAAGTCCGAGACCCGCTTCATTTATATCAGTGCTTGAATTTAGGCCACAAACAAAATCTTGTTTTTATTGATTGCATACAATGTTCAACGGTAAAACCTGTAATAAAACTGGTCAATGAAAGAATGTGCTGGAGTCAGTTTGAACGTGTTTAGTGGCTCTGGCATTGTTCACCTGGTCAACTCATTGAGACTGGCATATCTGTACTGAACATTTGTGTGATTTATATGATGGTAATATAATTACTGTATATTTATTATGTAACATATTTGATCAACTTATGACCTGTTACATTCAGATTAGCATTGGCCAGTAAGCCAGTGCATCCCAGCTTCACTGATGAACTGCACTAATACATTGAACATATGAGTTGCATTCTTTTGTGATGTTATGGTACTGTAGAAGACAAAATTGAAATAATTGATCTAATTTGATATGCAAAAGCCAGACATTGGTACTATATATCAGTACAAGTTATCAGTGTGCTCTATTCTGTTAGTGGGTGTCATTCATAGAATTAAAGTATTTCTGTTGGTCACTTTTGAAAGGGTTTGTTCATATGTGGTTTGCTGTTGGAAACATATTTTAGAGGAGGTTATTCATATTTTAGGAGATAAGCATTGCATTGTCTCTAATATTATTACCAGTTTAATTAGAGACTGCTTTACAGTAGAGCCCTTCAATTCTATCTTATAACAGGACTAATTTATATAGAAACACGGTACTACGGAATACACTACCAGTCAAAAGTTTGGATACACCCAGCTAAATGGATGTTGTTGGTGATCTTAAAGACTCTACAGGCTCACACTGATGAGAGTCTGAAACAGTGCCTATACTGATATACCACATATACTCTTCATGTACCACAATATTGTATTTCTGCCGTATCGCCACCTCTAATATATATTTAGTTGTGTAAAAACTTTAATCTTTTTTTCGGTTTATTGAATATTAATGATGGACTGACCAATAGAATTGGCCCAAACTTGCCTAGAAAATAGTCTAGTTGCATCAGGATTAAGAAAGCTGTTTTATCCTCCTGTAAAGTTCCATTCTGGAGGTCTTAAGGTGGACTGTATAATTCCATGAGTGCTATTTTATGGTTTGATGTCTTCACTTTTATTCTAAAGTGAAGTATTAAGATAGACATAAGGAGAACCTTCTGTGAGGAGCCGTCTCTAAACTTTTGACTGGTAGTGTATTGTAGACTATAGATCTTGAGTTGTCTCTTATTACATGACTGATTGAAATGTAGGTTCAGAATTGATTGAATATTTTAGACCACAGCTTATATGATGTGTCTCATTGCAGCATTATGTACATTGTTTGTTCCATGCGTAACCATCACACAACTGCCGAATGGTCCACTCACCCTTGATAATTGGCCACTTTAGGGATGCCCAGGACCTTTTTCTGAGTGCCTCCCATGCTTCTTTCTCCTTTGACCTCGCCGCTTGCGTTGCTGTCTGTCCTCAGGACACGTTTCTACCCCACGTGGAGTGCGGGACGATCACGCTAATCGGGGCCACCACGGAGAACCCTTCGTTTCAGGTGAACAGCGCCCTGCTGAGTCGCTGCAGAGTGCTGGCGCTGGAGAAGCTTTCTGTGGCTGCGATGGACTCGATCCTGCGCCGGGCCGTGGATTCACTGGGGCTGTGTGTGCTGACCGAAGATGCTGTGGAACAAAAGCACTCAGCTTCTTCTTCAGATCGATGCTCGGGGTGAGTGTGTGTGAGTGTGTGAGTGTTTAACGTGTGCCTCGTACCCTGGAATCCACCCTTGTTATCACAGAGCCTGTGGAATTCAAGCCAGCCTGCAAGGCACCTGGAAACCAGTCCATGGTCTCTGATTGGTTGATACAGGCTCTGGCCACCCTCCCATCTTGCCTTGTGTTGGTGATTTATTAGCTAGGTGGGCTTCGGGTTGGCTGTGAGGCTGGAGCATTTTTCCAGGCTCCTCCCGTTTGCCTGAGAGTAAATGCGTTTGGTGAGAGGGACAGCTGCTGGCAGGCACATACGAGCAAGTCTCAGGTTTTAGGGTCCTCCGGTGCCATGGCACCCCCCGCGGTAAACACAGTGCTGTTTGGAACCAGTGTTGAGTGACCAAGAGCTGAGCCTGGGGCTTATGGGTTTATGACAAGGACTCCCAGAACCACACATAAAGTCCCAACAGAATCATGTTGATGTCCTGGTACATATGTATCGCTGTGTTAATGCAGCTTTATTTCTGTAGCACATGCAGTAAAACTAGATCCTTGCTGGTATGAGGTGTGTTTTTTTTTCAAGGCATGTCGTCATATACTGTTGTAGAACCGAGAGGCTTGAGCTTTAACAGGGTTTCATTACGGTGTCTTACCTGGTTCACTGTTCAGTTTAGTCTGGCTTTATTGTTGTAGCACTTTTACAGCAGATATTGTCATTGGCTTAGTATTAACACAGGCCTAGAGACCTACTGTGAGAGTCAGCAATTGTGACAATCACAAGTGGTTCAATCACCAAGTAAAAACGAGGGATAAAAGAGCTTAGAACCAGGTAATTAATATATTAATAAAGGGCCTGCAGATTAAAGTTAGTCTGAGAATATTGATTAGTCAGTAGATGCTTAATCTGCCTCCAGAATACTGATATTTTTATGTAACTCAATAATAGATTTGGTGGAGGTACGTTAACATGGGTTCACCTATTATCAGCCAGGGGTGGACATTTCAGCCACATTTCTAAATTGATAATAGATTAAAAAATAAATAAAAAATAAAGAAATAAAATAAATAAAAAGGTCGAAAACTGATTCCTGACACGTCTGGCTAATGCCACTTCCTTTGCATTTTGCACTAACTGTGATAATGAACCAGTGAGACCATTGTAAGTGACGTAGCTTGAAATTGACATTAAGAACAGCAGCCAGCTGAAAGATGCCATCAGTTTTCCCCTCAGTTAACATAACTAGCCGTGTAGGGGTTTCCTCTGATTGGTCAATTCTTACCTATCGTCGGCTAATCACAGCTTGGTATTTAAACAGCGTACAAGAAGCTGATTTTTCCACGTGCCATATGTGCCACGCAGCAAAAGGCACTGAAGTAAGCCATGGAAATCAAGGTAAAGTGATCAGGAGATGGAATAACAACTAAAACAAAAACAGAAAATCCTTAAATGAATTCTGTAATTAGTTCTTTATTTATTTATGCTGCAGTAAGTGATGTGTCATGACTTACTGGGAGAAGCCAGGCATCTATATCAAATCAGACATTCAGTAGCTGGAATGGACCGATCCTTGTTTCATAACCACATATTGCCACATGATTTGACTGTGAGAATCTGGCTCCAGATTGAATTGTCGTGGGCTGTAAGTTAGGGAGCCAGATTTGTGACTCGAAGGTCAGTAGCTGAATTCCCTGAATTCCCCGAGGACATGACTGGAGTGCCCCTAAACAAGGAACCTAACCCCCAACTGCTTCCCATGCGCTATGGATAGGGCTTCCCATTGTTCTGGGCAAGTGTGCTCACTGCCCCCTAGTGTGTATGTGTGTTCACTGGTGTGTGTGTGCCTGTGTGTTTTACTGTGCACGGGTGGGTTAAGTGCCAAGGTCAGATTCCTCTGTGTGCAACCACAGGGTTCTAAATACTACGTTCTAGTCGACTGCTTAGAGTCACCCGTATGGCCTTCACTCATGTTCATGAGGAGTTACCGAGCTGGACGTGACCAGCCATGGTCGCTCTTCTGCAGTGCTTCCTATGTGCAACAGCTGCACATTGCACTGTATCTGCACTTGGGGATAAGCATCCTGAATACATTTGATGTTCTGAATACTGCACGTTGAGCATCCGCAGTCTTCAGGGATGAAGGTTAGGAACAGAGTAGAGGTTGGAACTGGAGGGTTACTGGTTTAGGTGACAGCACTGGTGTTACGCTTGGCAGCAATGAAGGAAATCAGTAGTTTTTATGTTAGGCTCATTCGACGCAGTCGCTAGCTGGTGGAACGCTGGATGCTGATGAGGGCTGATCATCTTACACATGCCGTTTTCTCCTCAGTGGACCATGTGCCAACATGTTAGTGTGTCAGATAAATATATTTCTACTGTTTCTG
>JAVGWN010000081.1:0-29892 GCA_034552555.1 Semaprochilodus insignis | reverse complement strand
AGAGCCAGGAATGAAGCACAGCCCATCTTTCTGATCAGACTAGACACAAAGACGAAATGCAATGGTTTAAATAGGTGAAGGCGTGGCCTGTACATCGTCTTGAATGATGTCCATGGCATTGTTATATATGGTGTGTGTTTGGGGACGACCACCAGGAGAAACTTGCAAGGCCCAACTGTGGCTTTTCTGGTCTGATTAATTTAATGCAGTAACAGAGAGGTGCTGAGTGGTTCTAGGAGACAGTGCTGGCTGTTTTTTGACATATATATATATATACACATAATAAACTGACACCATGTGATAGCAGTATGTATGAACTGATTATGAAGTGGTGTTACCTCAGGGGACAGCTTGGGGACGTCCACACCTGTATAAGTTGTGAGGTGTGATCTTGTGATTGAGGTTGAACACTGACCAGTGTGCTCATGCCAAGGAGACATGAATAATCAAAGTGAGGATGCCATTCCTTAGCATACCTTTACCATTCCTCAGTCCACAGTGTCATGTGTGTACTGGGAATACATCATAGAAAGCATTACCACCCACAGTGGACAGCGCAGTGACTGCCCATATCGTGACCAGCGGCATAAGGCTAAAACTGTCCACTCGAACAGACAAGCAGCTCTGGTAGAAATCACACCTACTTAAAATGCAGGAGCCCCACATGCATACCCCACAGGTCACTGCAGCATTCTTTAGCTTCCATAGGTTATGGGAGCAGAAGGCCCATCAGAGTGTCTCCTTCTCTTTGGGCTGATGGTAGGGTTCATGCGTGGTGCAGACCCCATGATACCAAGGCACTGTTCAGGCCGTGGTGGTTCCATACCGGTGTTCTCATGGCATGGGTCCACTGGTCATCAAAACCATGTCATTGAACGGTGCCCGCTACGTTTCACTGCTTGGCGACCATTTGCAGCCCTTCATGGACTTCATGTACCCCCACAACAATAGGATTTTCCAGTAGGATAATGCACCATGGCATCAGGCCCCATAGTTGTCCAGAACTGGTTTGAGGATTCTGGGGTGTGCTGATGTGTTGCGATCCGACATACGATTCACACCCTAAATCCTGCATCTACAAATACCACAGAGCTGTGGGTGGCTATCCAGACAGCATGGCTCAACATCCCTCCAGACGTCTTCCATCCACTTGTGGAATATCTGCCATGTCGAGTTCGCCAGGCTAGCAGGGTTTCTACACAGTATTAGTTCCTGTCCCATGATTTTTGGCACATCACAGTAAAAATGGACACCATTACATATAGTTACTCTATGTATTGTCATAGTTAGTTTGATGTTTTTAATAATACCGACTGACCTTTATAAAATCCTAAAAGTTGGACTAATAGAACTTTCCCAAAACTGCTTGGAAAAAAGATCTGGTTCCATTAATTCCCATTCAAAGATAAGAAGGTTTTCCTGCTCCGGTTAAGTTATTATACAGGAGATATGATGCTGAGGATATATAACCACTGGGGACTTTATTAATACTCCATCCTTCTTTCTGAACTCTGTAGTTCTACAGTTCCAGACTGTAGTCCATCTGTTTCTCTGTACACTTGTGGTGGTGTGTTAATGGGTGTTGTGCTGGTGTGAGTGAATCAGACACAGCAGTGCCCAACAACCACTTCTCTTTTTATCTTCGTTCACTAAATACAATTTATGAAAGAAGTACTACGGATATATGAGCGTGAAGACACTGAAGGTGTGAAGCAATGAAGGCTAGACTGACATTTACGGCTAACACAGCCCACACAGCTAACACCTCGCCTAGCCTCCCCGCAGCAGTCAGTTTAGCAGGTGTATGTGAGGCAAGAGTGACTTATATTTAGACAGCATAAGCCACATCCAGTTATGCACATAGATTTACATGCTTATAGCAACCACTCTGCTCCCCCGCCCCCCTTTCTGAGGCTCCTAAGGCCGCCTAGCAATATTCACATATATTGCTAGGGGTAGGAGCATTAGAGTACAGTAGAGCATTAATCAGAGGTTCAACAAAGACACCAAAGATCTCTGGTCAGATGAGACTAAAACTGAGCTTTTTGGCCATCATGGAAAATGATGTGTGTGTGGTGCAAACCCAACACTTCCCCTCATCATTCCCACAGTGAAGCATGGTGGTGGCAGTATCATGATATGGAGAATCTTTATATAGGCAGGGACTGGAAGCTGGTCAGGATTGAAGGCAACATGGACGGCAGGAGGGACTCTCAACTAATCAGAATTAGCTCTTGTATAATAAGTAGTAATTAACAGCAATAAAAGGGCCACAATTTGGGGGAAAATGGCACCTTCAAGACTCCTGAAGTGTACAACTATAATCAATAAACAGGAAACAGAGCTACATATAAAGTGAAGCAACAGTGTGGATGTTTTGACACAATGCGTGTGGGCAAACGAGTCGGTGGTCCACAGTGAGGTTGGAAATACCCACCATAGTGTGCAAAAGAGCAGAGATGAAGCCGTTAGTCCAACAGCAGAAGGCATCATGGTTCTCACACCACCTTTGATGAGGTTAAAGTTGTTGCACAGATGTCCTGCTATACACAGACAAACAAACACAGGCTTGCACATGCAAACAGCAATACGTGCAGAACTGTGCATAGCAACAGGTGAAAGGTGAGAGCTCTCAGGTGTGAGATTCAATGAGCATCAGATACACATTGTTTCAACTGACATCTACACAGAATCCTGTCACTTTGCCGCTGCAGGTGCCAAATTAAATGAACAGACAGCTCTTGTGAGTAAGTACACAACACAAAGGCCTCTCAGCCCACTGCCTGTTACTACACTGTGAACCCGGATTTGATTTTAATAAATTATTTGAGTAGTCATTAATTATTCTTTCATGTTTTGGAAAAAAACATTGCCATCACTAAATCAAACTAGTTGTTCGCAATATTGAGCTGAAATATGCAATGCAACGATCATGTTAAGCAAATTTACCTTAATATGATAAGTTTCTGAGAGGGAGGGGAGGGGCCTGTTTGAAACGGCGGCGGAACGCTACAGGTGAAGAGCTGCTTGTCTGCTTGTGCACGTGGTGTGAAGAACTCCTGCTAATGGCTGCTGCATCCCAAAGCTGTGGGTTTTGAAATCAGTGTTGTTTAAATGGTGAGTGTGTTGAGGAAATATATTTTGAAGGAGATATCTCCGATAAACAGAACCTGTTCACTGAGAGGAGGCTGACTCAGCTCGGTACAACGTCGACGTCTCACAACCAGCTCCCGTGTGGGTGATGGATGAGGAGAAGCTGATCAACGTGCTGAATTGATTAAATTATAAAGAATCTAGTCTTCATGAAACGTTGACAGCTTTCTTCGCTTGGCCTCACCTTTCTCACTTTAGCCGTGGTGCTGCGCTGCGTTCCGCGTCGCGGCTCGACTCGGCGCATTTATTTAGCTAGCGTGCTAAAGGTAGGCAACTTTTTATATATCGGTTCACGGTTAATAGCGTTAGCACGTGTGTATGTGTCAGTGCACATTTAGCTATAACGTTATCATTCAGACAGCTGTGTCTGTCGGTTCCGCCGAGTTAAGTTCATAACGTTAGTTAGCGTGTGTGTTTGCATATCGCGAGCTTGTCTGCTGGATGTGCTAGCTAGTTAACTAACGTACCGATTTAAATGGTGTTTGTTAGCTAGGTTGCATGTGTGATGTGTTACATATCTCAAAAAACACGCAAATACGAAAATAAAACACATTTAGTCAATAATAGCTCTGTCACGGCAAGGCGTTTGGGCGGTTTGCAAGCCCCATCCATTCCCCCAGGCCGCGTCTCTCTCGCGAGTCGAGCTTTGCCTCTCGTTGAATCATTGTAATGCAGTAATACAGATGTCGACATCTTAGTCATTAGCAGAGACTGATAACGGTTTTGCAGTTCACAGAATAGAGCTGCAGCTGTNAAGGCGTTTGGGCGGTTTGCAAGCCCCATCCAGGCCGCGTCTCTCTCGCGAGTCGAGCTTTGCCTGTCGTTGAATCTTTGTAATGCAGTAATACAGATGTCGACATCTTAGTCATTAGCAGAGACTGATAACGGTTTTGCAGTTCACAGAATAGAGCTGCAGCTGTTGAGCTAAAACTTTTCTTCTGCTCTTTTGTACAGGTTCTTCTGAAGGTGTTCTTCAAGGCCCATATGAGAGCGAATGGTGGGTGGAATATTGGTCGGGTGTAGTTGGTTAGGGATGGAACAAGACTGCTGCAGCCCCAGCCACAGTATTATTTAGCTCTGCAATGCGAAAATCTATATTTTTCCAGGTGTACATGGCGTTCAACAGGACTGTGGACAAGAACCTCAAGCAGGAGTTCTACGAAAGTGTTGATCGGCACAGTCTTCGTCTCATAGAGATATTTCAATCTGAGAGGGAACCCTGGGCAGCTTTTGTCACAGCTATCACAGCAGGTTGGTCCATATCCATTATGTACTTGCACTGTATTGTTTTTCACAGCTTATGTAATGACAGCAACTATACTGGTTGTGCAATCCAATTAAAATTGTACTGGGTTGGTTCAGCTTTCTTATTGACCATTGTCATTAACTTGTCATCGTGCCCATGTAACTGTGTTGTTATTTTACTCTCCAAAAGACCAGAGAGCCAACTGACATCCGGGCACTGGTGCTCACAGGGCTTGCTACTATCCTTTGGGACAGTCCCGAAGACTTCTACAAAGAATGCTATGTAAGTAACCTCATACTTTCTCAAAGAGTATCAAATGGCAGCGTAATCTTGACTGTTCACCATTAATGTATAGTTTCTGTTTGTGACGGACAATGTGAGCATAGAGCCCCCACTACAGCCTTGTGTCTCTGTAGTCATTGTATTGTTATTGTCCGTTCTGTGACCCCAGTAGCACCACCAAACCTTGAAAGTTTGCAACAATACAATCCGATTGTCTCACAATGTCCCTTTGTCACCGGTGATAAAGAATGTTAAACCGGTGTGTTTTATTTTGTATTATGTAAGAACTGATTTAAGTTTATTGTGGGATGGGAAAGTGCAGAGCACGCCACCTACTGTCAACTTTCGGAACTGCAGGCGTATATATACAGTCATGTTAATAACTTTCTAAACCTGCTCTTATGAAACTGTTTACTGGTCTTTCTTTAAACGCCTTTTTCTTTTAAGTCAACAATCACACTGACCGCGCTTCAATGACACTGTTCAATGTAATAAGTGCATATCAGAAAAAAAACTCTTGCTATAAACCAATCACTGCTATTACATTCAGCCTTTAATAAACACATGCAGATGTCCATCGCTGTATTTTTATAGTTGTTAATAAATATTTCTCATCTATCTGAATTCTGTTTCAGGTCAGTCTGCATTGAGACCCCGAACAGCACACATGCTATTCATAACAGGTACGAATAATTTATAGTTGATGCTCAATAATTCATAGTAGGTGCTGAATAACTCATAGTAGAAGCTGAATAATTCATAGTAGATGCTGAATAATTCACAGCTCTAGGTGAGGACAGACAATCACTAACTGATATCATGATAATAACTCAGCTGGAAAACTGACAGTAATGATTCATGTTGAAGCAGAGAACCCAATGAAGACTATGGTGACTGTGGCTGATAAAGCCGAAGCAGAAGCCATCTCTCTAAATGACACTAGAGGGCAACTACCTGAGGAACCTCTGGGTAAGTGAAGGAAATGAACAGACAGCATGATGATGATAATAACACATGCAGTCAATATACAATCAGGACATCAGTTTAATATGAGCTCTAATCTGTCTTACTTCCTTCTAGTTGATCTACTGAGCTAAACCTATGACGAGGTACACATCAGTGATCTGCTGCTGGAGATCCTGATGGAGGTTGGATTTCCCACCACTGTCCAGCCTCTGGGTGAGTAAAGGAAATGATCAGACAGCATGATGATAAAATCACATTTACTGAACATCAAATCATCTTAAATTCATCTTAAGATGAGCTCTAATCTGTTTTACTTCCTTCTAGATGATCCAGAGAGCTACTCTGAGTACAAGGCCAGGTTCATCAGTGAGCTCATGGAGATGCTCTTGGAGGATCTAGGACCTGCAAGTGTCCAGCCTCCCGACCTGAACGAGACATCAATTGATGAAGCCATCCAGGACCTCATGAACATCAGGCCTGGAGGACACTGAGGTCAACACTGAGAGGAACCTCTGGGTAAGTAGAGGAAGTGAGCAGACTGAGTGATGATGACACATCTAGTTCATATAAGAGCAGGAATTCAGCTCACTGTGAGCTCTAATCTGTTTTACCTCCTTCTAGATGATCCATGGAGCAACGCTCACAACAGGGAGAACATCAGTGAGCTGCTCCTGGAGATCCTCCTAGAGGATACTGCACTACGCTCTTCACCAAGCTCCACCTACTTTCCCAAGCCCTCCAATCATTGCACAGCAGTCATGGCTATCAGCAGCCATGGTTCCAAGCTGTTGGTTAATGGTATGTCAGAGTTTGACTAAGAAGCTCCAGCTGCCGGTAAGAGATGTAGGAACTCGGTACGTGTAGAATTGGGATTCTGTCCCATAGAGTAGCCTACACCCATTTCTACTGTCGTGCTTAATGCATCAGGCATCAGAGGTGAGCTATGAATGGACTACTGTAACTTCAGGAGAATGAACCAGACACGCTTAAAAGGCCAACCAGTTTTACTGGTGAGATTGCCGTGTGGTATAGCAAGGTAAAACAAGCAAAAGCGAACAAGCCCAAGGGGAAAAGCAAAACCAGAACCAGAACAAAAGTTCAAAACCAGAAGAGAAAACAGATGACGCACAATATAAAAGGAGCAGGCAAAAGACAAAACCAGAAAACAGAGGAAAAGGTAAAAAAAAAGAACAAGAAGCAATCAGATAAATAGACAGGAGAACCGCTCAGTAAGCAGTAGATGCAATACCTCACAAGGAACACTCAAGGGATGGTGAGTGGGGAATGCGTGGTAGTGACGTGACTGTGCGGAGCAATCTGGACATTGGAGTTAAGAGGCGTGAGAAAGCCTGGAGAAGAACCCAGATGCGTGATAATATCCATATCTTTCAGTACCTGGTTCCGATCAAGGCTCCTCGCCAACCATCTCCACCACTACCGCTGAATGCTGATCTGTGGTAATATACAGAACTGATGAATCAGCACTGTATGATCAGCATTCTGCACTGTTTAAGAGCCTGTGTCATTTCTGTACTGTACTGAGGGACTCCAGGGGTCCCGGGTTTGTTTAACTCTTCTGAGATTCTGCTCCAACCATATTTACAGTGGGAAGTCATACAGCATTCAGTGTGTAACGCTACATAAATTCATGTTTATTTATTCATTTATATACAGTGTATGCAGAAGTTTGGGCGCCCCGGTCAAATTCCATGTTGTTGTTGATGTTCCGATTGTAAATAAGTGAACTCTACAGAGACTCAAACGTCTGCACTAATAATGCACCACTGCTGTTTATTTACTGAGCTTTGTCACCTTTTATAAGTTATGTTTTATTTGATGCTAATCTCAGTGTATAGCTACTGTTTCTTGCACCGTTAAAACCAATGAGCTACTCTTAGCATATTAGCATAGCCCCACCTTGAGTCACGTAGCTGACGAGGCGAAGCTGATGGAGAAGGAGAGCTGCAGTGAGAGAGAGAAACAAAGGAAAATAGATTAGAATCAGATTTTATTAGTAAATAAACTTTGCTAAAACAGTTTTCTCAGACTTACAGCTGCAGTCTGCCATCCGGACACCGCGTGGTGCTGTAAAAGCTGTTACAGAGGTGAGCTCTTGTGATAAAAACGAACTTTTGCTAACTTAAAACTGAACTTACTGTGGTAAAAAGTTAAGTTTATGTGATAAAAAGGGTTAAAATGGTGTTTATACTTCATATTGGTCTGTTTAAAAGAGTATTTGTTGGGTATTTTTGTGTTTTTTCTTGCTGTGAGCGAACTAGTTGAAACCAGAGAGGACTCGGTGTAGTGAAGCCGCCATGTTGCTGTTTGTATGTAAAAGCTACGCAGAGTCGTTATATGTTTTGTTAAACAAACATCAAAGGGCGAAGATTACTATAACAGATGTAAATGGTTTTAAGTTAGAGATTCAGACATTATTTTCTAATATGACGCTGTTTAATGCAGGTCAAGTTTTTTGCGCCCCCCTTTTTTCTTGGTCTCACGGATTTGCTACGCTGAGTGAGAGAGCCAAGATGGCGAGCCGCCCGTGAGGTTTGAGTCTTTCGAGAGCTCCAGCTGTGGATTCGTTGAGTTTGAGTCATACTGACACGGGAGGTCTTTGATTCAGGCAGTGTTATTCAAGGAGTCTACCTGGTCGGATTTGCACAGGATTTTTTCCCCCTTTTTTTCTCGTTTTTTCATTTTCCCTCTCCACCCGCCATTTTTTGAACCGTTTTATTCATCTCTGGTTGTAGCTTAAAAGCTGTCAAGAACTCTATAAACAAATACTGAAGGGACTGTGAATTTGTATTGTGTAATGTGTGTATAATTTTGAATTTGAAAGTGAATTGTTTATTATAGTAAGAACTTGTATAGTAAGTTGTATTGTTCTTTTTTTTTTCCTTTTGGGAAGCCTGTTTGTAAATTCTGAGTTTATGTGAAAACTACGTTTTGTTTGGGTTTGAAACTAAATCATAAAAGTTAACTCAGCTGAATATTTAAAAAGGAGAACCTTAAAAGCAAAATATAATTCTATTCCAATACGAAAAGCAAGGAATTTACATAGAAACTTTTGGCATAAATAGTAGTATACTCATAACTTAAGCGAAACTAATAAGCTGCTAATTTAATCTGCTAAATAGGAAGAACTCGAACATGGGGAATAGAATTAAATAATGTGAACAAATAATTTATATCATTTGCATTAAGGGATTAATTACAGAGTAACGTAAAGTGCAGAAACAAGGTAAACTTTGAAAGGTGAACGCTTTGTATTTTTATTTTTGAGAAAAATTCACTGTACAAGCTTTTAATTGCTTTCTTTTGGTTTCTCTGTGTTTTATTTAATGCCAGATCTTGCTGAAGACAAAATACAAAGCAGTAATGTTTGCACTGATTTTTGCGGTTCAAAGTTTCATTTTAAGCTGGTTAAGCTAGTCACTACTGCTAGAACCTACGACTCTGGTCCAAACCCCTGCCTTCATAGCATTCCCATTACGTGCTAAAGCTAAAGGGGGGTTACATCAGCAAATGAATAATCACAGAAATGAATTTAAGAACATTTCAATGGTGAATGCAAAAAAAAAGATGATAAATATATAGAAATACAAAATTCATGGTACAGGGATAACCGTGATACACATATACACAAAATAGTAAGTAAAGGTAGTAAAGATATCTAAATTTTAATTTTAACAAACTGAAAACAGCTGCATGTTTAAATGAATTTGGATGACAACAGAAGACAAAACAACAGAACTGAACAAAGTCTACAGAAAAGACAGCAAAATGATGCTTGAATGCATGGAGCTGAAGTTGGTTTCAAATATTCAAATTTTAAATTTCTTATTCAAATTCGTTGTGCTTGTTTCCACTATATAAGCTGTTAAATTAAAACAGTCAGAGATCTCTCTCTTTTGTTTTACTACCATGATCATTTCACCCAGTACGTTTCTCCCGTAAGACTGGAGTTGTAAGTGCTGAATGAGGGTTAATGGATGCTATTAATGCTCTGCTTGTTTCTCGGTTATGGAGGAGAACTCCAATTCCTATGCTTCACTTGTCTTCCAAAATAAGATAAACCATGTATAAGCAGAGTAACAGACATTTGAATAGACGAATAAATCCATTCACATCAAAGATAACCAACTCCTCCATGTTTCTTCCACTTTGTATCTTTCCAAATCACAAGGCTTGAGTCCAAGTCATTAGTTTTCAGTAGTCACTTTAAGTCTTTTTTGAGTCTTTAGCCCACGTCTCTGGTTTGCCGTAGAGCACATGTTAACTTCTGGGTGTTCGAATTCTTGCATATGATTGTATGGATAACCGTTCTGAATGAGACAGATGAATCAAAATGTTGACAGTTATTATTTATTCAGCGATTCACTGAATGTATTGTACATGTTGTACAAGCAAGCACCACTAATGGGAGTTGGTGTTCACACTCTAGATGTCGATTAAACAGTGACTTTTGATACTTACAGTACATTTGAACGATGTATTCTTTACTTGTGGAAGACTTGCTTATTTTCCTGAATTTTTTTTCAAAGGTTTTCAAATTGAGGGCGAACCTGGTTTCTTAAGTTAGTGGTGGGATTATACTACATTGAGTAAAGATGTGGATGGAAAAATGTGTTCATGACGCATCATGTTCTTCTTCATGTACCATGATTATGGTTTACCAGTGTTCATCATCTTTCTCACACTTCCGGGTTTGTCCTCTGCCTCCAGTCCCCGGGAACTCCATCTCCCAGATTCCGCCACCTAATGACATCACTGTCACGTGTCCCCCGCCTACCAATCCTGTCTCATTTCCTCGATCAAGGTCACCTGAGTTCTGATTTTTCACACCTGTTAATTATTAACTCTGTTTGCTTATATACCCCTGGTCCGCCTCTCAGTTTTCGAGAAATATTGTCAACTCACATTGTATATCCTGGTGATCTGTATTCTGACGTTCTGCTTTCTGACTGTGTTTGATCTCTGGTTCATTCCTTCTCTTTTGCCTTCTTGTTTTGGTTACCTCCTCCTGATTGTTTATTTGGTTTTGACTTCTGCCTGCCTATGCTCTGTACTACGTTCACTTGGATTCTGTTTTTGAGCCTGACTGTCAACTTGTTAAATAAACTCTGCCTTGATTTTAGCTCAGCGCACGCCAATCAGACTTTGTCCGACGTGAGAGTCTTCTTACATTTTAATGTTTTATTTGAGGCATACATCACATTAATCTCATGTATACTTAGTAAAGGTTTTATTAAGTCCATTTCCTTGTACCTACTAACTAATTGTCATTTCCATCAGCTCCACTGAGCATACAGGAGCACTCTGTAGTTCTACAGTTACAGACAGTAGTCCATCTGTTTCTCTGTATACTTTATTACCCTGTTCTTCAATGGCCAGTGCCATTTCTTTGTAGTGAGATACCTTTCCACAAACATTGGAGAGTTATGATGATCTGACTTAGACCCTTGTTTAAATACAACAGGATGGTTATGAAATTTCATAAGTTAAAATCTTGTAAATATGCCACTTCATAAATCTGTAGTGTGTGTATATAAGCTCAGCAGAATGAATCACCTGACTCATCAAAGAATTGGTCAAATGGTCCAGATTTGGTAGATGCCTTCCCTGGTGTTTTAGTGGTTGTTCCAGGTGGTCCCACAGATCTTCAAGAGGACTCCAATCTGGGGATTCTGTAGGCCAGTCCAGACGTGTGAATGCTCCTGAATGTTCATCATGCCAATCAGTCACATTTGCAGCCCTGTAAAGGTGAGAACTGCCGTCTTGGAATACAGGGATAGGAATATTGTGTTCCTCAGTAAGATGATGAGCTAAACCAGGTGTAGACACTGCGGTTCAGATTTACTGTCACCTCAACCAAAGAAGTCCTTTCCACATAGTTAAAACACCCCAAGAACATCATAGAGGGGACGCACTGTTTGTCTAGGGAGCTTATTAAATGTAAACTGTTCTCTTTAGATTCTGTCCTAGTGTCTGTCTACACATATCCAAAACGTATATGTACATTTTACGGTATTTAGCTGACGCTCTTATCCAGGGCGACTTACAAGATTAATCATATTACAATTAGGCCAATGTAGTGTTAGGAATCTTGCCCAAGCACAGCAAAATCACCCAGAGCAGCAGTCAAACCCCAGTCTCCCATGTGGTGTGATAACACCCTGGCAGGTAGTGGTGGTATTCATTATGCCATGCCAACCACATGTACACACAACTTAAATATTGGAGTTCATTCACCTTGCGACCCGTGCACTCCTTGCACAAGGAAGCATTAAATTTGTATTCTAAAGTCTGCACAGCTGATAAATCTTTACTGTACACTAGCACATTAACGTCACACACTAACATTCTATAAGGGAACTATAAAAGAGCATTCACCGAAGAAAATGGAGAGTGATTGTGCAGCTTAACCTTAAAATGAATGAGGATCTAAGGGAGGCCCGAGGCATGTATAAAAGACACCTAGAGGAGTGTGGGTCAGTATGTCTGTGGATTAGAGCTTGGGGATCTGCCCTGAGTGAGCACATGCAGTTTGATGGCTGTTTGATGGGAAACAATAGGGTTCAAATGGGACTGAATTGTAGGAGGAATGAAGGATGGAGAAAAAGAAGACAGACGAGATCAACATTGAATTTGTGTTTGGGGGTCTGCCCTAAAATGGTGTCTGTCGGTCGGCAGAAGTACAGTAGATGGGTGTGTAGATTTTCACCCCATTCATTCTTAATGGGGGGAAAAATACACAAGCATACCATTCCCGCTTAGACCAAAACAGTATTGATATCTCAAGAACAAGGTGAAAAGTCGGTGGACGACAATGTGTACCAAGATGAAGACAACAATAGTTGTTGTGTGATTAAAACACATAAGGCTAAAGTGAAAAGCAAAGGTTAAAGGTCAAAAGATTCTTTGTCCAGCAAATTGAGTTGTGAGTCAGACTCATTATTTATTCATAACTGCAGAAGAGAAAAACACCGTTTACAGTATATAAGTATTAATATGACTGAGAGGTAGAGAAAGAGTACAAGAGGGCAGTTAAAGTATAAAGTTAAGTACTGTACACTGCTTAATTACTATATATTAATTGTAAAATTACTGTATCATTAACAAAAATACATTTTTTCCATATGTGCTATTTACACCTGTCTGTTTTTCACTGATGCTTTTTTAAAATTATATGTTAACTGATGTCTGTCAGCAATAGATAATAACCTTATCCCATGCCACGGTAGGACAAAGTGCATTTGAAAAATGGATCATTTGGCTTACTGTTATCTTCAAGTAACCAGGGCTACACTGGGTGAAATCAAAGAAATTAGTTTATTGCAATCCATAACAGAAATATTTATGTTAAGAAGTCTAGTTGAAGCCCTTAGATAACCTTCTATAATATTATTAATAATTCTGTTGCCACCAACAAATCTAGCTAGACCCTTCAAAAGTGTGTACAGGAGCTTATATGTTGAGGATCTGGCGATGGTGCTTTCAGTTTTTAAATCAAGTGGCTAAACTTGTTCCGAATGGCTTGTGTGTACAGTTTCCTTACATGTGACAGCATGGAAGCTGTTGTTTGGAAAGCCCTGAGGGTGGGACTTGCAGGGTTGCCAAATTTCTATCTAAAAGTGTTATGGTAATGTTGGGAAAGACGAAGTTATTGAAATTGAAATCTCAGACCACATTTTAACATCTGAACAAAACCACAAGGTGAAAAAGCCTGTTGTTCTTTACATGGCACAAAAGTAAAACGTATGCTTTTCCCTGTGCTGTCTTTTTTTTTATTCTAGAGAAAGTTTAGATATATCATTAGTGTCTAAGTAAGGAATTAGTTATCTGGAAGTAATTTGGAGGTTATCTGGCAACCTGCTAACTTCCTACTTTCACTGTGTACAGAGGATTTAAGCTGATGCAGGACAGTATAGTTCTGTAAACAGCAATCTGCGGTGCTGAAATGCAGTACTGTACAGTGATGAAGAAAAGCCTGTTCATCCTAATATATATATTCACATATATTCATCTAACATCAGCAGGTCAGTCTGTTTCTATATGTCTGGTCTAACAGAGTCTGTATACTTCTTTTAGTCTGTATCAATATGAACTTTATTTTGGATTGCCAGTTTTATTGTGCTTCATGATTATTTATCAGGCTTGGTTCTCTATCAGTTAGCCCATGCACATGTTCCAGTAATCTTTTTCGGTTTTCTTTCTCATTTATTAGAGCTACATTTGTTACAAATTGAATGAATTGAAATGAATACAGATTTGAGTACTTAGGAGGGATGAATTTGGCAACTTTTAAATGTGCTATTTCAAAAAAAAAAAAATAAATTTAAAAAAAAAAAATATATATATATATATATATATATATATATATAAGTATACATGTGCCTTTGGGTTGATCTACTCTTGTCATGTCTGTAAACACCTGCTAAAACCTAATCTCTGCATTCTACAGGTGTCAAGTTAACCATTAACCATTATGCCCTGTTAGCTTAAACTAGCAAACTAATAATCAAACATCCTCATTTATGGAAGTAACACAGGGATTTTACAATATAAAGTAATATTTTGACTAATATAAAGACTGTATGGAGTCAGAATATGTGAATGGAGTAGAGCAGCAGGAGATACAAGATGTTCCACTTCTTGGATAATTTACTTGGTTCTCCTCTATTAACTTGACTGCAAGTTCAAAATGTGCTTATGAAGAAATGTCTGATTAGTTTGTGAGGCAGATGAAGAAATGTCTGATTAGTTTGTGAGGCAGGTGAAATGTGTGATTAGTTTGTGAGGCAGGTGAAATGTCTGATTAGTTTGTGAGGCAGAGAAAAAAGCAAAATTGAACAGAACATCTGATGATCTATTACAATTGACTATACTCATCTTTTCAGGCTCCCACTCTCTGCAGTACTTCTACACTGCCGTTACACCAGGAATACACTTCCCAGAGTTCACTGTGGTTGGTCAGGTGGACGAAGTGCGGATAGTGTATTATGACAGTAACATCAGGAAGATGATCCCAAAGACGGAGTGGATCAAGAAGAATGTGGGTGAAGATTACTGGGACAAAGAGACACAGATTGCACAGGGTGCTCAGGAGGTCTTCAAGCTTGATGTGGATATTCTAATGGAGCGTTTCAATCACACCGAAGGTGAGCGTGAACATACAAAGAACTTTAGACACTGCAACTCCAGCACTACAATAAACCGCTATCACGCATTTTCTGACGTGTTGCACAATTTTCCCAAATCTACAAATCCCAAAGATCTTGTCCTCAGAATGACATGAATGCCTCTGAATTTCTAACATAATACTTGAATTAAAAACATGTTATATTGCATCTAGTCTCATAACCAGACTACTTAACTGTCAGAGAGTCTGGTGTTTTCTTAACATGGCCAAGAACCACCTACCTTTACAGGGAAAAAAGGTCATCTGATCAAGGTGTCACAAGGTATCACGCATTGAGCTTAACCAACAAGCTAAATGTAAACATCTAAGCGTGCTGTGTTTCCAGCTCATTTAACTGTATTTCACAAACAACAGGTAATAAAGGTCATGTTCATGTGTGGTTGCTTGGAATAGACAGAAGCAAAGGCAACAACTCAGATAGGCTCTCTAACAGTGGCTCCAGACAAATATCAGAAGGCTAATTATAGCTGTGGCACCAAACCTCTTTGTAGCTAGGTCAAGGAATCAAGCCATTCAGAGATCATTAGGTCATGCCAGAAAGCTGGTGCGTTAACCTTGTTGCAACAGTGATGTTAGGATGAAGGTGGAATTATGTGTTTCTTTCAAGAGATACTGCCATGCAACCCCAAAGAGCTGCTTGTGCCACACACAGTTCCTGGTACCATAGTTGGTACCACACACTCTGGTACCACACACACAGGTAGAGGTAGGCATAGGTCTCTGTTACTTGATTTTAGTTACTTTCTTTTTAGTGTGCCAGTGCTGAGATGATGAGGTTTGCCAAACAGCAACGCTTCAAAAGCTCAGGTCCTGATTAAATCCAATGGGATGGCTGAACACTGTAGTCAGAATATGCACTCCTAACACTGAGAAACACTCCCATCACAGGGTTAAAATATGCGCCGCCCAGTTGCCAATGGGGCATGTCCTCTGCTCATGTCTCACAACATGCACTGCAGCTCTGATGCCTCCACTCCATGAAATATCATCTAAAGCCTTATTCATAGATGTGCTCCAGAAGAACTCAAATGACACTATGTGCTGCGTTTAACATTGTGTCATGTTTTTAAATACAAAAGACAGAAAAAGAGAGAAAAACAGAAGTGTACCAGCTCCATATGTATTCCTTATGTTAACTGATAAATGCACTGAATCCCCATTGATTTGTTTAACACTTCTTATTGAACATGTTTATTCTTTAAATATATTTATAGGTAAAGACATTATTTTTGTGGAAGCAGTCGTGTCGAATATGAAGCTGGTACATGGTATACTCCATCCCTCCCTGTACAAATCTGCATACTGGTTTCACCCTCTAGGGGTCAGCAAATGGCTATGTGTGCTGGCTCCATGAAGCTGTAAATAAGAGACAGGTTCTCAATCTGTTCCCATTCCCATAAATGTGGCCCATTCAACTTTATCTTAAGAACAACACAAACATCTTATTTTGGTCCTAATGTGACTACCACTGTTGGTGCTCACAGAGAAAAAAAAATCCAAATACATTATTTTTGACTTTCAGTGGTAAAAAAGCACAAAGCAAGAAAGAAACGACTATAAAAAGCACAAATTAAATGTCTTTGTTTACTCTGTTGCTGCTTTTAGTAAATCTCTGTGCTATATTATAATATATTGTACTATTATTACACTATACTATTACTGTACTATTACTATTACAACCCTGTTCTAGATTAGAATATTAATATACTGTATTATTATTATTATTATACTGTACTATTACTACACTATACTATTACTGTACTATTACTACTACCAAACTGTTCTAGATTATAATATTAATATACTATACTATTACTACACTATACTATTACTGTACTATTACTACTACTAAACTGTTCTAGATTATAATAATATACTGTACTATTACTACACTATACTATTACTGTACTATTACTACTACTAAACTGTTCTAGATTATAATAATATACTGTACTATTACTACACTATACTATTACTGTACTATTACTACTACTAAACTGTTCTAGATTATAATAATATACTGTACTATTACTACACTATACTATTACTGTACTATTACTACTACTATCCTGTTCTACGTTATAATATTAATATACTGTATTATTATTATACAGTACTATTACTACACTATACTATTACTACTACTGTACTGTTCTACATAATAATATTAATATACTATACTATTATTACATTGTATTATTATTACACTATACTATTGCTGTACTTTTACTACTACTAAACTGTTCTAGATTAGAATATTAATATACTATACTATTATTACACTGTATTATTATTACACTATACTATTATTGTACTATTACTACTATACTGTTCTAGATCATAATATTAATATCCTATACTATTATTATAATACTGTACTAATACTATTGTTATACTGTACTACACTTTTACTATACTATTACTAATACTGTACTGTACTGTACTGTACTGTACTGTACTATACTATACTATGCAGGGGTTCATACAGTGCAGCTGATGTATGGCTGTGAATTGGATGGTGATGGAGCCAAAAGAGGATACAACCAGTTCGCTTATGATGGAAAAGACTTCATCATTCTGGAACTAAACACCTCCACTTGGATTGCAGCTCATTCCAAAGCTGTTATTAGCAAACACAAGTGGGAGAAGGCAGGTGATGATATGATCCAAAAGGACTACCTGGAGAACCAATGTACTAAGTCATTACAGACATATGTAGGTTACGGAAGAGACATTTTGGAGAGGAAAGGTAAAGTATGAAACTGCAGCTGACTTTTGGAATAAATGCTTCCTAAGTATATCCTTAATTAAATATAAATGTACATATTAGTTAAATTCTAAAGAGTATGGTTAAAATAATACTTGTAGTACTGTTTCTCTGCTGTAGATTTTCCTTATTTTTTTTATTTATTTTCCCACAATCAAATGATAGAATGCCTAAACTGTATCACTGTTACCTTTCAGAATTACATGACAACATTCAAAATAACAGTAACAAATCCTCTTCCAGAAAGAAAATAGAAAATGGCATTTCCTGAAGAACACATGGAATGGTTGTGCAACTCCAATGTTTCCCTTTTCCTACTAACCTGTGGTTTCTATGATGTTGCTGGTTGGTTGCTATGATATTAATAAGTGGTTGCTAGGTGGTTGCTGTGGTGTTGCTATGGTTTCCCAAGTGGTTTTGCTGTAATATTGCTGGTAAGTGTTTGGTAGGTAGTTGCTATGGTGTTGGTAAGTGGTTGCTAAGGTGTTGGTGAGCGATTGCCTGGGTGTCGCCAGGTGGTTGCTATGGTGCCCCAGGTGGTTGCTATGGTGTTGCTAGGCAGTTGCTAAGGTATTCCAGGTGATTGCTATGGCATCCCGGGTGGTTGCTAGGGTGTTGCAAGGTGCTTGTTATAATATTCCTGGTGGTTGCTATGGTGCTGCTAGGCAGTTACTATGATGACCAAGTGGCTGCTAAGGTGCTGCTATACAGTTGCCATGGTATCCCAGCTGGTTGCTAAGGTGTTGCTAGATGGTCAATATGGTAACCCCTAAAAAGAAGACACAACCACAATTACATAATGTAAACCCTTATTGTTAATCCCAACACTGTAACCCACCTCTTTATTCTATTTCTCTCTCTCTCTCTCTCTCTCTTTCTCCAGTTCCTCCTGAGGTGTCTCTGTTCCAGAAGGACTCTTCTTCTCCAGTGGTGTGTCATGCTACAGGGTTCTACCCCAAACCAGTGACCATCACCTGGCAGAAGAATGGAGAGGATCTGTATGAAGGTGTGGAGCTCAGAGAAATGCTACCCAACCAGGATGGAACCTTCCAGAGGAGGAGCATTCTGACTGTCTCACCTGAGGAAATGTACCGGAACCAGTACACCTGCATCATTCAGCACAGCAGCCTGGAGAAGGAGATGCTTTATGTGCCTTCTGGCAGGAGATTGCAAGGTAAGAAAATGTTTTCATAAAGGAATATAACTATTTCAGTTTTAAACATGCTTTGATGTATCAGATAACAGATGTCCTGATGTGGCTCTGGTGTTTCAGGTGTTATCACTGGTGTAGTTGTGGTTGGTCTGCTTGTCCTCATTGGCTGTGTTATAGTTTTTGTTTGGAAGAAGTAGTCTGGTAAGTACAGAGCAATGTTAAGCTCTTGAGAACACAGATTTCTTACACACAGTTCTCAAAAACATTCACTCTGAAAAATGGGTATTGTGCATTGTTACAGAATGTGTTCTCTTTATAATGTGAGAATCTGAGAGGTCTAAAAGTCTGGATGTGGAATAAAGGGTCATTCTGTAAAGTAGCAGGTTCTTATTATATACAAATATGTGGAGCTGTGGACAATGATAATAATAATAACAACTCATGTCTATTTCATGTTTTAGGGAAGAGCACATCTGAGTACATCTGATTGAGTCAATGGACTTTCTGGACCATTCGTGTGTTTGTGTGTGTGTGTCTGTGTGTTTAAACTCTTCATACATTCTTACATTTTTAAAAATATATTCTTCATGTGTTGTATTCTGTGGGTCATATATTCAGAATCAGAAGAAATGTTTTGTTTTAGAGTAGCTGTGAGGTCCCAGTGTAAATATGACTCACACAAGACATTTAACTCCATCAAAAGACAAATCTGTTATGTGAAGTACAGTCAGAATACAGTCATAATCTAGGGATTGAGATCATGCTGTTGTGATTGGATGACGTTTTGGTGAGTGTTCCAAAGATTTCAGTGCTCACAATCTAAGACTAATGCTTTAGAGAAATGTGTGTAGGGTGAATCTTATAATGTTCTCGAAGTTCTAGCACCTCCACTGGCTAATAATGAGTGTCTTAAAGGTGAGGAGATGAGAATTCCACCAGAAAACAGTAGTGTGCTTTGTGTTAACACAACTTTATTGGTTCTGAAGTGGCCGCCATGCTGCCATCTTAGATGATGTCCATAATGTCTAGAGTGCTGCTGTTCAGAGCACAGGGATGAGGAAGTGGAGGGAACTATCTTCATTTGGACAAGGTCAGCAGCACAGGTAGTGATCAATATAAGGGCAGATATGCAGCAGTAACATGAACAGTAAATAACTTAATATCCACAAACACTGTGGAGTCACTGTGGGTAAACTGTTCTGCTTAGTTTTAAAAGTGCTACAACAAAGACAGCTCTACAAATATATTATCAAAGTGCTAATGGAAAAGCACTTATCCTTGCAGGAGTATATTAACTATCAACTAAATGATCTATCAACTACTGTATATTAAACTATATGTACTTTAAGCATACTATGAATAAACTATGTATAATCAGCTATATGCTGTAACAACTGTCAATTCATGGACATTCATAACATTCTGGTTAAATATTCATTATATATCATTTACGTAACTCAGTTTTATTAAACTGTAACACAAGCCCAGACATCTATGCTTGTAATCTGTGGATCTCACCATGATGAAATGGATCTCTATAATGAAGTGGATCTCTATAATGAAGTGGATCTCACTATGATGAAGTGGGTCTCACTATGAAGAAATGGATTTCACTACCATTAAGTGGATCTTATAATGAAGTGGATTTCACTATGATGCAGTGACTTTACTGTCAGAGTTCATGGCAACAAAAGAATGCAACCCTAGATTCAAATATATTTATTTAACTTACCTGTAACTCAATATATACCACAGGAGTTTAAACTCATGTCATTATATTACAGCTATAGAAACATACACAACATTACACACACAGTATGGTATTTTCTGCTTGGGAGTTTGCTAAACTGTGGGATGGTGTTTGCAGCACTGGAAGTGAGTCCCCCATCAATGTCACACTCCCTTATACAAATCAGGTCCTCAGGTGTCTTTACTGAACAGAACCAGTGCCGAGCAACACTAGAAATACGGGATGTGAAAATGTTCAAAACAGGCTGTATGGACACATGGTGGTCACCACATTCCACTACATTGTACACTACATACATCCAAAAGCAGAAGAAAGCTGTAAAACCCCTGTGATCCTAAAATAAACCCAGCTCAAAGAGATTATTAAGCTCAGTAGTGTTGCCATCAACACTTATGTTACAGGCATGATGATTTCACACCAAAGGGGAGAGTATATGAATAAATGACATGCTCTTTCACTCTCTTCACGTTTCCCATTCGCTGAACTCTTTGAGTATCTCTTTCTGCCTCTGACCTAAAAGGAGAAACATAAAGACAGCACACTGTTTCTATCTGAATGGAGGTTTAATTTTAGGTTGCCAGGGATAAAATTGCAGACCAGAATCTGCTAGAAATAGTTTTCTGTTCAGTGTGAAGAAAATACTTACTCTGTTAAATCAGTATGGAGCTAGTAGAAGTTTAGGAGCTGTTGGATGATGAGTCTCCCTCTGAAGCTGTGACATATACATGCATGTAAACACTTCTTCCAGATAAAATCAGATAAACAATACAAATTCTACATCATGTAGGTTTAAATACAACATAAATATTATAAAGGTCCACTTACAGGTATTGGAGTTTCCTGAAACAGGTTTAAATCCTGAAAGACAGATAATGAAAGTAAAGTCATTATAAGAAGTGTGTGTGTGTGACCTGTGATGTACTTTATAAAAGAATAAAAGTATGATATAAATGTGATATAAATATAATAAAATCTCTAATAAATATACATAAGACAGTAACGTTAGTCATTGTGTGAATATTTGGGTAGCTACCTTTCCAGGTATGTTAGCTAACATTAGTAATGGTTGATTAATTAGCACTCACAAATCTGTACATTTTCACCAAATGTTCTAGCAATATATTATACAAAATGACTAACTGACACTAACATTACCATTTCATGCAGGCAAAGACATTATAGACGTTATAAAGACTTTTCTTAACTGAAGAACTGGTATGTAGTACAGTAAGGCGCTGGTCTAATGGTATGTGGCACAGTGAAGTGCTGGTATGGTGATATGGTGAAGTGAAGTGCTGGTATGGTAGTACAGTAAGGCGCTGGTCTAATGGTATGTGGCACAGTGAACTGCTGGTATGGTGATATGGTGAAGTGAACTGCTGGTATGGTAGTACAGTGTAGTTACAGTAAGTGCTGGTATAATGGTACAGTGAAGTGCTGGTATGGTGGTATGGTGAAGTAAAGCGCTGGTATGGTGGTACAGTGAAGCGCTGGTATGGTGGTACAGTGAAGTGCTGGTATGGTGGTACAGTGAAACGCTGGTATGGTGGTACAGTGAAGTGCTGGTAAGGTAAAGTGAAGCGCTGGTATGGTGGTACAGTGAAGTGCTGGTATGGTGATATGGTGAAGTGAAGTGCTGGTATGGTGGTAAAGGGAAGCATTGGTATGGTGAAGTGAAGTGCTGGTATGGTGAAGTGAATTGCTGGTATGATCAAGTAAAGTGCTGGTATGGTGGTTCAGGGAAGCATTGGTATGGTGATATGGTGAAGTAAAGAGCTGGTATGGTGGTACAATGAAGCACTGGTATGGTGATATGGTGAAGTGCTGATACGGTGGTGAAGTGAAGCTTTACGGATGGTAAAGTGAAGTGCTGGTATGGTGATACGGTGAAGTGAAGTGCTGGTATGGTGGTACAGGGAAGCAGTGGTATGGTGAAATAAAGTGCTGGTATGGTAAAGTGAAGTGCTGTATGGTGGTATGGTGAAGTGAAGTGCTGGTATGGTGATACGGTGAAGTGAAGTGCTGGTATGGTGATATGGTGAAGTGCTGGTATGGTGGTACGGTATGGTAAAGTAAAGTGCTGGTATGATGGTAGGGTGAAGTATGGCTGGTATGTTGAAATAGTAAAGTGCTGATATGGTGGTGCAGTTAAGTGATGTACTGGTATGGTGTTATGCTGAAGTAGAGTGCTGGTATGGTGGTACGGTTAAGTGATGTGCTGGTATGGTGGTAAGGTTAAGTGAATTGCTGGTATGGTGGTACAGTGAAACACTAGTATGGTATAGTAAAGTGCTGGTATGGTGGTACAGTGAAGCGCTGGTATGGTAAAGTGAGGTGCTGGTATGGTGAAGTGAAGTGCTGCTTTGGTGGTATGGTGAGGTGCGGGTATGGTGATATAGTGAAGTGCTGATATGGTGGTACAGTGAAACACTGGTATGGTATAGTAAAGTGCTGGTATGGTAAAGTGAAGTGCTGGTATCAAGATATGGTGAAATAAAGTGCTGGTATGGTGGTAAAGGGAAGCATTGGTATGGTGAAGTGAAGTGCTGGTATGGTGGTATGGTGAGGTGCGGGTATGGTAATATGGTGAACTGCTGGTATGGTGGTACAGTGAAACACTAGTATGGTATAGTAAAGTGCTGGTATGGTGGTACAGTAAAGTGCTGGTATGGTAAAGTGAAGTGCTGGTATGGTGGTATGGTGAAGTGAAGTGCTGCTTTGGTGGTATGGTGAGGTGCGGGTATGGTGATATAGTGAAGTGCTGGTATGGTGGTACAGTGAAACACTGGTATGGTATAGTAAAGTGCTGGTATGGTAAAGTGAAGTGCTGGTATCAAGATATGGTGAAATAAAGTGCTGGTATGGTGGTAAAGGGAAGCATTGGTATGGTGAAGTGAAGTGCTGGTATGGTGGTATGGTGAGGTGCGGGTATGGTAATATGGTGAACTGCTGGTATGGTGGTACAGTGAAACACTGGTATGGTATAGTAAAGTGCTGGTATGGTGGTACAGTGAAGCGCTGGTATGGTAAAGTGAAGTGCTGGTATCAAGATATGGTGAAATAAAGTGCTGGTGTGGTGGTAAAGGGAATCATTAGTATGGTGAAGTGAAGTGCTGATACGGTGGTGAAGTGAAGCGCTGGTATGGTAAATTAAGTGCTGGTATGGTGATATGGTAAAGTGAAGTGCTGGTATGGTGGTACAGGGAAGCAGTGGTATGGTGATATGGTGAAGTGCTGGTATGGTGGTACAGTAAAGTGCTGGTATGGTAAAGTGAAGTGCTGGTATGCTGGTATGGTGAAGTGAAGTGCTGGTATGGTGGTATGGTTAAGTGATGTGCTGGTATGGTGAAGTGCTGGTATGTTGGAATAGTAAAGTGCTGGTATGGTGGTATGGTGATGTGCTGGTATGGTAAAGTGCTGGTATGTTGGAATAGTAAAGTGCTGGTATGGTGGTACGGTTAAGTGATATGCTGGTATGGTGATACAGTTAAGTGATGTGCTGGTATGGTAAAGTAAAGCACTGGCATGGTGGTACAGTTAAGTGATATGCTGGTATGGTGATACAGTTAAGTGATGTGCTGGTATGGTAAAGTAAAGCGCTGGTATGGTGTTACGGTTAAGTGATGTACTAGTATGGTGAAGTAAACTGCTGCTATGTTGGAATAGTAAAGTGCTGGTATGGTGGTATGGTTAAGTGATTTTTTATTCATATTTTTGATATCAGTATATTGAATCTGAATCTGAGGGTGTGTCTCCTCACAATATATATATTGTGCTTATTGCCTTGCTAAAATATAGAAAACAGCCTGCATGTGTTCTACGTATTTGACTCACTAACCAAACTTGGCATATCCCTCCTCTCTCCCTTACCAGACTGCTTCTTCTTCCAGATAAAAACACAGCCAATAAGGATCAGGAGGAGAACAGCCACGACTGCACCAACTATGACACCAACAATGACACCAACAATGACACCAACTGACCCTTTACCTGAAACACCAGATGCATCATTACAGGCCTCTATCAGCCCCATACATACACACAGTGATTCAAAGTAGCTTTCATTCCATGTAGAGTCAGATTAGACCTACCTGACAGGACTCTACGATCAGACACCTGTAGCACCATCTCCCTCTCCAGTCCACCATGCTGAACAACACAGGTGTAGTTATGTTCATTCAGCTCCTCAGGTGGGACAGTCAGAATGCTCCTCCTCTGGAACGTCCCGTCCTGGTTGGGTAGCATCTCTCTGAGCTCCACACCCTCATCCAGATCCTCTCCATTCTTCTGCCAGGTGATCATCACTGATTTGGGGTAGAACCCTGTAACATGACACACTACTGGAGAAGAGGAGTTCTTCTGGAACAGAGACACCTCAGGAGGAACTAGAGAGTGTGAGAGAGAGAGAGAGGGAGAGAGAGATTCATATATTTAATATATATTTAGTTGGTGTAGGGTGTATTAGGGGTGGAGTAATCGGAGGTGGTGTGCTGTTTGGGTCTCTGTAGAAGCAGCCCAGCTTCTTCAGCTTGCTCTCTCTCTGTCTGGCCTCCTAGTCAGATTAAACTGTACTGCTGACTGAAATGGGATTCAGTACTAAACTGTGTGTTAGGAGAACCTGTGAGTAGATTCAGGTAACTCAACTGAAGAGCTTAACTGCACAACTGCACTATTTTAGGTGGAGATGACTTTTACTTACTCACTTATTATGGATTTATTCATTTATGTATTTAACCCTTTAATATCCCCACTAAGAGGTTTATTTTTTCGGAACTGTAGTAATAAAGCATATAGTAATTTTAATTACATTAGCTTAGCATAGATACCGTTAGCATAAATAATGAGAAAAGTAAAAATAATTTTCAAGTGGTGCACAGCAGCCATTAAACTCCTACAGAGAAGCTGACTAATAGAAATCAGGTTTGATTACTTCACTACTTGAGGGACCAGCCTGAGCTTTAATCCATAATGTTGAACATTAATATTAAAACGTTGTTTCTGATTAATTTTGTAATTCATAAATTATTCATAATAATATTTTATCTGAAATAGAACCCTAAATTCAGTGTATTAGGAACACAAGGGGTATGAATGGTTAAAGACAGTACAGACGTTCATCTTATCTGCTCTTTAATTGAATGTAGATTGAAATATCAGTGTGTCGTTTAAGTTGACTGAGCTATTGTTTATGATTTGATTGCTTGATCGACCTAAAAGTCAACAGTACCAGATCAGATCACTGTACCTTTCCTCTCCAGAGCAGATCCGCCGTATTCCACATACTTCTGTAACCAGTAGATACATGCGTTCTCCAGGTGGGTCTTTCGTAAGCTGGCATCACATGTCCTCTCCCACTTCTGTTTGGTACTAACAGCTTTCTGACTAGCTGCAGTCCAGGTACCGGTGTTCTGATCCAGAGTGAGGGAGTCTTCACCGTCACTACCAAACACATCGTACACTCTGTGGGTTACATCATCGTGCAGCTCACAGCCGAACATCCTCTGTACAGTCTGAACACCTGTACTCACATACACACACACACACACACACACACACACATGTGTTTGTTTCTGTGATTTGTGGGGCCATTACACAGACTGTTTACATAGACATTCATTTCCTAAAGACTTATCCAAACTTACCCACAGCTACTTATCCTAACCTTAACCCTAACCTTAAACCTAACCCTAACCCTGACCCTAACCTTATACTTAACCTTAATCCTAACTTTAAACCTAACTCTAGCCCTGACCCTAACCTTATACTTAACCTTAATCCTAACCTTAAACCTAACTCTAGCCCTGACCCTAACCCTAACCTTAACCTTAACCCTAACTGTAACCATAACTGTAAACTTAGCCCTAACCTTAACTTTAACCCTAATCCTAAACCTAATCCTAATCTTAACCGTAACTCTAACTTTAACCTTAACCCTTACGCTAACTTTAAATTTAGTCTTAACCTCAACTCTAAACCTAACCTTAAGCTTAACCCTTACCTTAACCCTAACCTTAAACCTAATTTTAATCTTTACCCTAATCTTAACCATAACCCTAATCCTAACCTTAACTCTAACCTTAGCCTTAACCCTAGGGCTAGAGTACAGTAGGACTAACAATAGGAGTTACACAATGCAAACTACCCCACCCGAAACTACACACACACACACACACACACACACACACACACACACACACTAATGCCCTGCAGTGTCATTTAATCAGTCGCCCTACATACTCCTACACTTCTATAGTAATATAAAACAATAACAACCAATCAGAATACTGGATTCACATAATCACACCCACCACTGCAGCACCTTTACTATAAAGCATGATGACAATTACACGTTTTCAGCTTTGAGTGGATAGAAAACGACAAACTTTAGGGGACAGATATACGTTTAAGTGGCAAACTGGAGCTTCATATTCAATAACTGGTTCTGAATATGAACTGAGGGCTTGAAGCAGAGGTGAGTGAGTTTATGAGTCACAGCATATCTGAATTATGTTCTGACTGTTGGGTGTTATTGTAGAGCTGGGGCTCAGTGATAAAAGCTGGGAGTGGGTTCATACTTACCTTTAGTCTGATTGAAGTGCTGCATTAGGTTATCCACACTAACTGTTAGGAAGACCTCTAAATCCATATCGATCTTCTTCGTCCACTCTAACTTTGGGATCATCTTCCTGGTGTTGCTGTCAGAGTACACAATCTGCTCTCCATCCAGCAGACCCACCACAGTGTATTTTGGGAATGTGGCTCTTTGTGTGAATGCAGTGTAGAGGTACTGCAGAGAGTGGGAGGCTATGAACAAAGAATTAGTATTGGTATCAGTACAAGTAAGGCCTGTCTACACCCTGCACTACCATGCGTTCAGATCATGTTCGGATTTCAAGGATCTTAACACACCTCACTTAACACAAGTTGTACATGAAATGCGCTCAGACTTCAGTGACTCAGGGGTCACGAGGATGGAAGAGGCCACAGTATGTGCTACAGAGCCTGCTAAACAGGTACTACAGGTAATTCTATGCAAACCTGTAGACTCATCTTAGAAATCAACCACAAGTGTAAACATACTGCCCTAACGGAAGTATTTATGGGGAATTAGAAAATAGAAAAAGAACTGCCCCGTCTGAGTCCGCCACTAATTAGTGCTCACAGGACGCTGGAACATTGAACATACTCTAACACAGCACCAACTGAGGCCTTCAGTTTCTCAGTCTGTTTTAGGAAATACTGCCTTTACCAAGCAGCATAAAAATGTTTTAATAAGTGAAACTGCATCAATAATTATTGAACTGAAAGATGGAGCATAGGTCAAACTGAAACCAAGGCCAAAAGCTATTGAGCTATTTGCCTCATATCTTTAAAGGATAGGGTAAAAAGTAAACATATTCATTTATTTATTTATTTATTTTATTGATAACAAACAGCATGAAAATGTTTTATAAGTGATATATAGTTTTATATAGTGATATATAGAGAGTATTAAAGAGATTTTTCCCCCCAAAGTTTTAGATTCTACATGAGAAGTTTACTGCACTAAACATGAAATAATGTTGTTGTTTTATGCAGTAAGTGTGAATTCAGTCAGAAGTTGATCAGAGTCTGGAGGACTGGTGTGAAGGTTAACTCTGATAAACAGTCATTCACTCAGATCATATGTAATATCAGACTGAGATCAGACTCACCTGCTGATGTTAGATGAATATAAGCTGAGAGGAGAAGCAGGTACTTCATTGTACAGTGATCCATTTACACCACAGAAGACTTCAGAGCTTTTAGTCTAACTGAACTGTTTACACAGCCGTTACTACTTCCTTGTTCTCCGACAGCTCCGCAGCAACTAGAGGAGGGGGCGTGTTACCAGATGACGTAAATCCTCCTGACCGTGTCTGGACAATTCCACTGATTAGTTGTGGAGTCCCACAGTGAAACACTAGTATCTAAAATACAAGTATTCTGATCATAGATACTTATAAGGGCTTTGTTCTGATCCAAATTATTAACAGAGATTATTATTATCATTGTTATTAAGAGCTGCCAAGTCAGTTTCTGACTCCTGGTGACCTTATGGAAAGTGTTCCTACAGGATATCCTGTCATCTCTTTGGGTTTTTCCACATCTGAACAGCCATTCAGAACTGTATCCATCCATCTAGTTGCTGCAATGAATTCATCTCATACATCCCAAGTAATAGAGCTTCAGGTTTGTTACCTGGGCTTGGAACGAGATGTGAGGCTTGCTTTTGTCCAGGATCCATTTATTTGTTTTCTTTCCTGTCCAATATTCTATCTAAAGTCTTCACCAACACCAAAGTTTAAAGGCTGTATCTGTATTGTTCTTGTGGCTTGTTTATTGTCAAGCTTTCACTTCCATACGGAACCACAGAGAAGACCACAGCCTGGACTAGGTTGTAGGTTCTATGCAATTGAATGAGGGGGGTAATCCTGTAAACAATTTGTAAAACATAAGAACATCCATGTACACCTCTGTATCTGATTACATTCCACCACCCACATAATACCTGCTCTGTGGTGGTCCTGTGGGGGTCCTGTGGTGGTCCTGTGGGGGTCCAGACCATTGAGGAACAGGGTAATAAAGTATACAGAGAAACAGATGGACTACAGNGGTTGTAGGTTCTGTGCGATTGAATGAGGCGGGCAATCCTGTAAACAATTTGTTAAACATAAGAACATCCATGTAAACCCCTGTATCTGATTACATTCCCATGCAGAAAGGTTAAGTATGTTCTGCGCATGTGTATTTTCGTCTTAACGGATGTGTAAAACATGGCGGGAGCAGAAGCTGGTCTGAGAGGAGATGAAGTTTATGTTTCAAACTTTCAGAAACTTAAAATAGTTAATGGGATGTACATAAAGCTCACAACAACAAGCTGTTCACATGGGCATATGAGTAAATGAAGGACATTTAGGCTTTACACCAGTTATAAAGCACATTAAAGACTGATGGAAGTTTCTCAAACAGATGTACTGAAGAGCTCAGAGCCAGAAGGGTAAAAGCGGTGGGACTGGCATCCAGCTTATGTGTCCCAGAGTGTTGTAGGACATGACATCTTCCTCTCACCCCTTCTTTAATGAGTGCATATAAGGGGTCAGGGTTTATTTTAGGGAAGTCATGTGCCCGGTCAAACTGAAAGTACAGCAGAGCTGTGTCAGCTGACTGGACCAAAAGTCATATGAGCTCTTGGGATGCAGTTTTTAGTACTCTACACATAATGTCACACAATGGTACTCTGTGTGGATCAAACTAGGAACAGCTTTAAAATCCACATCCAATTTACAAAATTCCTAATTCTCTTCCCGCTTAGTCTCAGCCTTAAAAACAACCAAATACATAGAGCTCC
>JAVGWN010000080.1:0-26617 GCA_034552555.1 Semaprochilodus insignis | reverse complement strand
TGATGATGATGGTGATGATGATGATGGTGATGATGATGATGATGGTGATGATGATGATGGTGATGATGATGATGATGATGGTGATGATGATGATGATGCTGATGATGATGATGGTGATGATGAGTGAAACTGAGCTATTTAGATCTATCAGACATTTGATGGAATCTGTGAGTCATTATGTCGTGTGGTGTCCATGCTGGGAGGTTCCTGGTTCTTAAATATCGGTCCTAGCTGATACGCTGGTCACATTAGATTAGATTAGATTAGATTAGATTAGATTAGATTAGATTCAACTAATCTAATCTAATCTAATGTGACCAGCGTATCAGCTAGGACCGATATTTAAGCACCACAAGCATGGACACCATGGACACCACATTCCACATGCTACTACTCAGAGGATCTAGTGGAGACCAGTGACGGGAGAACCCTCGAAGCAGTTGCATTAACCTGTATGGAATCTGATTAAAACGTTGGTGGGACAGTTACACGCCAGGGGATCTCCTCAGAACCTAGTGCTGGTGGTCAGACCGGACTGTGTGATCTAGGCCAGTGGAACCTTGACCTCAAGCCCCAGGGCTGGAATTTGTCTACCATCACCGAGTTTCAGAGCTATGTGATGAAACACAAACAGCTAAACGAAGCTGGACACCGCACACGGAGCCTGACCGCCCAAAGCGGAGGAAGTAAAATGTGTGTGTAGAACAGCGTCTGAGGGAGGAAGAGGAACTCACGAGTGCTCGGCTGAGTCTGTAGAGGAGGGTCTCTCCTTATCCTGTGGAACATTCTCATCGAACACAATGGTCTCTGTGTTCGCCAGACAGAACCCGTTAGACCTCATAATCTCTGCAGAACAACACATGTAAACAAGCGTAATGAGCTTACAGCATTAGTTCACCGCTGGCCGCGTACCGGCCTCGTGTTTAACTGTTTCTGAGGGTTAACAGAAGCGGTGTTCCAGAGGAGCCGCGTCGTTTCTGATCCACAGAAGACGTTATGGGAATGGGCTTTACGCAACCCGTTTGAGCGGACATGCAGTAATAATTACATAATCACCTTTAATAACAGGAATAATACACAATAATCACAGTCACTTCTCACATCAGCTAAGGCAGAATACACAAAAGTAAGTGGCCAAAAGTATGTGGACACCTCTCCTAGTTCAGGTGTTTCAGTCACACCCATTGCTAACAGGTGTATAAAATCAAGTACCTCGTCACGCAGCCTCCTTAGACACACACCGGCAGTAGAATGGGCCGTACTGAGGAGCTCAGAGGCTTTACACATGGCACTGTCATTGGATACACCTTTACCACAAGTCTCTGTCCTGCTAGAGACCCCAGACAACTGTAAGAGATCCAAACTGCCTCTGGAAGCAGCTTCATGAACCAGGTCTCCATGGCTGAGCAGCTCCACACAACCCTAAGATCACTATGCTCAATGCCGAGCGTCGGTTTGGGCTCGGACCCTTAGTTCCAGTGAAGGGTGGTGTTAATGCTGCAGCACACAAAGACGTTCTACACAGTTCTATGGTTCCAGCTTTGTGCAGCAAGTTGGGGAAGAACCCTTTCCTGTTCCAGCAGGACTGTGTCCCTGTGCACAAAGCCAGATCCATAAAGACATGGACTGGGGGTTTGGTGTAGAGGAGCTCCAGTGGCCTGACCCCCTCAACCCCACTAAACACCTTCTCGTCCAACATCTCACTAAGGTTCTTTTGATCGAATGGACACATACACATTCCAAAGTCTTGTGGAAAGCTTCCCAGAAGAATAGCGAGGGGTTATAACCCCATGGGACGTCCAACAGACTCATAGGTGTGATGGTCAGGTGTCCACATACTTTTGGCCATTTAAGAGAAACATTCTGGCTCTTACAGAAGCAGGTGGGCACTTAGGGAAAAGCTTAACTTCTGTTTTGTTTGTTAGCCGGATCGGCTAACGCTAACATTTTCAGGTAAGCTTGCAGGACATGTATTGTGCACTCACATGTTCACAGTGACGTTCAGGCTTTGGCTGCTTCTGCACACAATTCTGTCTAACGGTATAGACGTATGTAGAGGTGTATGAAAATAACGAGCCCAGTAAAACGCTCTGTATCGATTCTCAAAACCTGTATTGATTATTAATGAGCAGTGTAATGTATGGACTGGTGCAGATCGGTGGATCACTGAGGCAGTGTTGTAGTCTAAGATCAGAGTTACAGTTTCACTCTATAAATCAGGACACTAAACGGTCACCCCGGAATCATGGCAGGTACGGCATCACCATGTTCTTACCAACACCCAGCGCTACTGCCCGAAGCTGCTACAGCTTCACATACCTGAAATCTTCACCGGGCTCTGGAAGCACGGTTGTATCTTGTGGATGTTGTCGTTGCGCAGCACTTGATCAAGTGGCGAACGTTCAAAGAACGTTAAGACGACCTCTGACCTGGAAAACTGAAAAGCATATTAGCATTAGCGACAGCCTTAACACCAAATGACCTCAAACGAGCACTATTCCTTGGTAATTCCACAGCAGGTCACGTACACAACAACACTGCGATGGTGGGATACAAACAAGATCCTACACACAGTGGAGGCTGCACTAGCCTGATGTTCCTCCTACGTGTAGATCTGTTTTGAGAGATGGTGACACTCTAGGACTGCACAACGTCTGTCCTGGAGGGCCGGTGTTCAGGACAGGTTAGTAGTTCCCCCAACTCTAACCCACCCGCTGAAATCTGCACTGTGTGAGGTGTTCTAGATAAAGCTGAGTGTAGTGTGGGTTACTGTGTGTGGAGAACATGAACAGGTGTAGTACGGTGAGCGTGAGCTGCTGTGAGTTGCCCTGTAAACCTGAATCCACCATCCTTACACACTAACACCGCACACAGACTCAGAAAGTCGATCCGGCTCCATGTTTAGACCCTTAACGATCTCGGAACCAGCATCACACTGATGAAGAAGTTTCAGCCCCATCATCCTTGTGCAGCGCCATCTACAGGAGCCTGAAGTTACTACCACCTTAAACACGTAGGGGGACTCATTTTCAGCCCGGTGAGATCGTGTGCTGTACAAGGTGCCAGAGGTGAGGGTTTCTGACCTTCCATGGCATGTTGATGGTGTTCTTCAGCAGCTTCTCCACCTCGTTCAGCTTGACCTCGATGTCCTTCGCTTCTTTAATCTTCACAAGGCCTGCAGACACAGAAAGACATGACCACGTTAGCAGCACATACAGCAGCCCGGGGGTCAAGAACAGAGAGCGTGTCAGTCCAGGGGTTCATTAAGTTCATTAAGGCCTGTTTAATAAGCGTTCAACACCGAACTGCACAGCACATCTGGGTTTAGTTACAGCTGCCTGGATTACACGCCGTCTATACCGCTGATAGAACTCTGACGGGCTTCAGCGCTGCAGCTCTACATTTTCATATTAGTCTGTTTTTTTGTCTCACATCCAGGAAAACCTTCATAAACGACCTTTTTGCACATAAGGCCGTCTAATCTGAGTCCACAGAAACACGCACAACAGCAGCCGGCAAGGCCACAGACATCCTCTGCAGTCTCACCAAAGGCTAGCACAGACGTTAGCGAGAGGCTGACCATCAGCCGACAATGCTAACCTTTCCACTCAAACAATGCAGCCCGCTATCTCCACCCTGCTCGGAACCACACGGAGGGAAAAGAATAGAACTCTTTTCCAGCTGACATTCCTGCAGCACACAGGGGTGTCAGGTGCAGAGCGATAGATCACTCAGTAGTCCTAAAGAACTTGGCAGGAACAGCCTGGAGACGCTAATACTGAGCAAAGCCAGGCATCGCTGAGGTTCTTCAGGAGCTCAAGTGCTGTTAAGCTCTATTCTCAGTGGCTTACAGTGCTAATATGGAGTGTGTGGTCTGAAAACAGGCCCAGAACATCCCACGTGTTCCACAGCCGAGTGGCCAGGAAGTGGAAAGAAAGAGTAAGAAGAGGGGAGAGGGAAAAGTTAAGCTAGCATTAGGAGGGGTGAGCAGAACCAAAAGTTACCTCTCGTACACTCTTAAAACATACGGTTCTTCAAGGGTTCCACAGTGAGTTAACCCTAACCCATATTTTATTCCCAGCAGAACACAGAACCCATATCAGGTGCTGACAGTGAGACATTTTACCATCATGAACATCATTAACTCATTTAGGACCTGATGGCAGCAGCACGTCTCAGAACAGCTGGGGCAGGGCCGTGTCTACCACCGTGTAGCCTCCCCTCTTCTTTAACAGCAGCCTGTACACATCTGGGAAGTGAGGAGACCAGCTGCTGGAGTTCTGGGAGAGGAATGTGTTCTACTGGTGAAAGTTCTGGACTGCAGGCAGGTCAGTTCAGCACCGGAGTCTTCTCCTGCTGAGCCGTGCTGCTGTGATGGATGCAGTATGTGGTTAAGCAGTGTCCTGCAGGACTATACAAGGCCTTCCCTGAAGGAGACGTGGTCTGGATGGGAGTGTATATACACTGTTCAGCACTGATGGAGTCTTTCCAGATGTGTAAGCTGCCCACGCCACAGGCACTAACGCAGCCCCCATACCATCACAGATACAAGCTTTTGAACTGCGCGCTGGTAACAGGCTGGATGGTCCCTCTCCTCTCGAGTCCGCAGGACACGGCATCCATGGTTTCCCAACAGAGCATCAGATTTTGATTCATCTGACCCCAGAACAGTTTTCCATTCTGCCACGGTCCATTTTAAATGAGCTTTGGCCCGGAGAAGTCAGTGGTGCTTCTGGATCATGTTGACATATGGCTTCTTCTCATACTTTTACGTTCAGGAACAGTTTTCAGAAATTGTTCCACAGTTTTTAGACACAGTCTTTCGTAGATTGGTGAACTGTCAGGACAAAGCATGAGGACAACAACCAGGAACCATAACCTGGTCACTGTGGCTGTGACGGTCTGGGCCTGGCTGGCTAGGATAGCATTAAGGTTCTGACTGCAAAGGAGCAGCAAGTTCTTCAGAGATGGCCCTCAAATCAGAGACTCGAGTCACACCGGTAGGAGCTGAACCTTTGACTGATCAGGACCACCAACACTGAAGCGCCGGATTAATAAATCCTCTCATTTCCATCGTTACATCTGGCTTTGCCTGCCTGTCGTCAGGAGCTCTGCAGCGCCGGGTTAGACAGCTTCTAATAACCAGCCTTTCATTACAGAGAACCCTTCAGTCTGAGGGACGGAACAAAGAACCACCGCTTTCATTAAAACAGGTTCAGGCTACAGGAGAGGAGGTGTGTGCGGAAATCCCGGCCACTTCTGAACCCCAGAGGAGGCTGAAACGCTCGTCTAACATGCTAACAATAATGTTTAATCAGCAGGCATGTCCCCCGCTCAGGGGCTCTCCAGGGTTACATCTCACCGCCTGGCTGTTACCGCACCACATACCAACAGTCATTTGCATAAAGCTCCTCCAGAAATAGAGAGCAGAGTGAGGGTGTGCATCAGCGAACTGAGGTGTCAGTTGTACATAAATACCGTCGTCTCGTTACCTGCAGTCCGACACATGTACATTACCGCTTAGCATTCAGATTCAGCACCCACAACTGCCGCTTGGAGATGCTAACTAGTGCAACAGCTAATGTTATGTGTGTTACACATAAAACATTTAACAGTATAGGACAGAAAGCAGAACTCGGCTTCATGTTATATAAAGATTGTGTTTATATTTATATATATGCATACATGAATATATGAGCACCACAGCAGCTGTGACTGGATTGGGCATGTTCTGGACAAGTTTCTGGATGTAGATCACATCAGTGTTCAGACACTCTTACATCAAAGAATTGGTCAATTGGGTCCAGATTTGGTGGATCCCTTCCCTGGCACAATTCCGAGGAGAATTCCCTGTAGATTGGGATTTTATCCACTGCTGGTAGACCCGTATGACCGTACGCTTCCATACACCTGCAGATTCAGCTACTTCCTTCACACTATGGTCTTTGACACGCCCAAATGCAGCCACTCCTTTTAGCCAATCATTAACATCTGCTCTGGAGCCATTTTCCACACATGGAACGAGACGTTCCCTGCACTGTACCACCTCTTCCCAATCTATGGATCCCGTCACTCACACCCCGCAGGAGGCTGAAGGTACTACCACCTTAAACACACAGTGGGACTCATTTCGGTATCAGGGTGGTTTTGTACAGTACCTGCAGCTAATGATGAGACTAAAGCAGCCACAATACATGTAAACTGTGATCCCTGTAATGATGGACTGCATGAAGCACATGGCGTAAATGCTGACCAGTGACTGGAGCACATGTTGGCGGTATTCCAGCTAGTCAGTTTATGAACTACTACCACATACGGTCTCCTGTACACTCATACCTGAACTAAAAGCAGTCCAGAGCCTCGTGGTGGCGCACGTTACTCTCAGAGATCCTCAGCGCACCCTTCCTGGCCGTTACACCCTGCAGGACCCCCAGTCTTTACTAAACCAGTCTGTGAATGAACGCTCTGTTATGCCACACTGTCTTCAGATCTGAGTCTGGCTTGGTTTGGCCTAAAGCTGGAAAAGTTTCCGGCCTTCACAGACAGACTGGCACATGATGCTGCAGTCTATTTATGTGAACTCCGCCCACTCAGATAAACTTCACCCCTCCCATGATGACGATGACCACAATGATGTCAGAGTCAGAGCCAGTCACACTGACCCTTACACACACAAAGCAAACCACACAGCAGCTTCTTCACACCAGCCCACGCTGTGTCTGAGCACACCAGGCTCGGCCCTGAGGTAACAGCTATTCATTACTGCTGACCCAAGCGGATGACATCAGCCCCCGGGGCAGCAGAGAGGGATTAGCCAGTTAAATCACCGCTGGGTCTTGGAGACTCTTCCACCCCTGCCAGGCCTGCGCTATATACGCTTTAGAGCTCCCAAGTTCAGGATCATTCTCAGGAACGCAATAAGTTTAACTGGCTGACCGCTACCGTCCAGCTGGGGTACCGCTGCCTGGTCCCAGCGCTCAGATGGCCTACTGTAAATCAGTGGCTAAGGATGTTAAGGGGCCTCGAAGAGGAGCGCGGTCCCCTCGTAGGAATGTTTCCAGGACCAGTTCAGGGCCCCCTGCACAGCAGCTCAGAGCCTTCCCCTCCAGACACACCTGAATCAACTTACTGGCTGATTATCCAGCACCCCATAATTCACATCAGGTGTACAGAGTTGGGGGGGGGGCTTTAACCCCTTAGACCCCAAACCCTCACTCTGACACCTACATAACCTAGTGGATCAAAAGATTCCCCACAATACAGGACCGTCATGGTGCTTCAAGCTACATAGCATCCTACTGCTGGGACTTTGCAACAGGCTAGATCCTTCAGTCATATACTGCAGTTTACTATATATATACTTAACACTTCCTGCGTTGGGATGTTAAGCAGAGGTGAGGTGAGCATGGTGTGCTCGTGTCCTCTGAGTGGGATTTGTCTGAGTGCCGGTTTAGACATGTTGGATCTGCAGTTTAACTAGGTTGTAGCGCGTTTACTGACAGTGTTTAAGCTTGTTAACGCTGCCGTTCTGAGTCAGTCCGTGACAGTCTGGCACGACACCATTGCAGTCTTTGGTGACGGTGACGTGGTGTTAAGGACAGTCGTGGTAACGGTCTGTGTACATGTAGTCCTGCGTGGTGCAGCCGTCTGCCAATGGTGCTGCACTAACAGGATGACTCATGGAGGACATCACTGCTCAATGGATGTCTGTAATCGTGGCTGTTGGGTCAGTCAGGTACAGAGATAAGACCCGTCCCTGGTTACGTCACGTGCGGCCGAGTGTGAAACTTGAATCATTACCATGTGTCACCATGTCACACCTACACACCAAGTTTCAGTCCTGTGGGTCGTTTCCTTCTGGGTGCAGATATATATGTTTGTTGTATACGGTGGAGATCAGAGGGGCTACTCAATTCATATGCTGCCTGTACTGCACAAACACCAGTGAACACAGCTGTACCTTCATTTAGCTGGTACTGTGGTCACTGTAACAGCCTGCACTGCTGCCGTTAGCATTATCACCAGTCTGGGAATCCACAGACGACAGTCAGCATGTTCGGTGTGGTGGTACATGCCAGCTCGATTTAGCCACAAGTAAACATCCTCTAGGCCTCCGCACTGAGGAAACTGATTTTAGTCACATCTCAGGGAGGCTGGTAATGTGGGGGCGGGGTGTGGGTCAGCCTCCACTTCCAGCCTACAGCCCATGATTTCAGAACTAGTTCTAGATAATAATAAAAGGAGGTTCTGAACTTCATAATAAGCTGTAATAGTACAGACCCATGTGTGCTTGTTGGACGGTGAGCTGAAACCTGCTGGCTGCTTTGGGAACATGCCGCCTGCAGACCAGGTCTGAGTCTCAAAGCAGATATGAACCATCTGACTGGCTGCAGAACGAGAGAGAGGAGGAATGACGTGTGTCAGCGGTCCGATGTGTCGACTACATGCGTATCTCCTGCCCCGTTATAGCGCTGTGTGATGTAAAGTAGCAATACTAGATGAAAGGCAGCTCGTTTAGAATGACATCATCAGTCATGTCACATCAGCGCTGCTTAAAATTCCACCTTCCACCTTAAATGGTACAGTTACATTCTGAGGCCTCAGAGATCAAATAACTGCTACACCATTTAAGGTGGAAAGGCTGGAAACTCTCGGGAATGCTGTGACCACCTTTCACCAGGTTTCCCTGACCAGCCCAGGGTGCAGCTGCGCCTCTGTCTGGGAGACTGTTCTGACCGTGGTTGATGAATGTAACGTACAGCCGGTCAGTAATCGAGCACGGTTTTAGTGGGGGGTCAGATTTGGTAGATCGGTATTTCACCGCGGTTCACCGTGAAGCTGGGACCGTTTCAGCACTAGACCTCGGATTAACACAGTTCTACACAAAGCGACAGATGATCTCTCGGACTCACGCTGGACACGCCTGACTGAGTGTTTGTGCTGTGCACAGATCAGCGCAGACCGTTACAGGAAGTGAGTCTGATAGTCATGCTCGACTTGCAGCCTGAAACAAAAACAAGAGTGTAGAACGGGCGGCTTTAGAACGAGGGACCTGAGCAGCGTGAGGTACAGGACACCTTAGAAAATAAAGATGGCAGCCGGCACAGTCCAGCTGTGTGTCGCATTCCTCACGGGCATCCAGCAGCGCTCTTCCTGACAGGACGTCCCGTGGAAATGTTGATTTCCTGTGTCCACTTCCTGTGGGCTCACGGGTTTCCTTGGACGAAGCCAGTGGGCAGCGTGTGTGTGTGTGTGTGTGTGTGGGGAGGGGGGGTTATTATGGGGTTTATATATAAATACATATATAGATCTGGAGGAGCATGCTCAGTCTCCGTCTGTGTTCTGTTCTCGTCCTGTTCCACAGAATATTGTCAGATAAGAATGTGGGACTATTTTACCTCACGGCGCCCTGCAGCACGTATCCCTCCACCATGAATGGATTAAACATGGATCACTGCTGTCAGAACAAAAGAAGATAAATGACCCAAAAGGACGTCCGGTTCCACTGACTTCCATTAAAGGACAGTGTGGTTTGTCCTCCTCCTGCGGAGTTACTGTGTTGGGAGATATGAGGTTTTGTTCTGACAGCAGTGACACGTCCCGACCACATAGCCATGCTGGTGGGCTTCCCCTTCAGTGGCGGCTTTAAGCGGGTTGTTTGCCAGAAGTTCTGCACCTTATGCTACACAGCAAGATTGCAAGACCAGCAGGCGCATGACTTGACAGAAGCAGCCCGTAGATCTCGTACGATAGAGAACATGGAGCTGATAAGGAAAGCGCTGTTTCACCGTGCAGAGCTGAGAAACCAAACGTCTCGTCATGCTGTTTACACCATCAGCAGCCGTATCACCGTTACAGGAACACACGCTGTACCTCCAGAGTGGTGGATTATTAGAACAGATCTCCTCCTGATATCTTCATACAGAACGAAATATAAAAGAGAACACACAACATGTAGAACCCTCGGATCTGACTGTTCTACTCCTACAGGCAGAACCTTTAATGCCTGATGATGTACGGTCAACTGCCATCTGATTTCTGGGCACTTGTGATGAGGAGCTGATTCCAAAAGAGTCGATTCGTCTGGGAGTCTGGGAGTCGATTCTGTTGACTCCATGTTTGCTAGCGTATTCGGCTGGAAGGAACCAAAACAGTGTATTTCCCAGAAGGTTCTGGGAAAGAGAACGGAGCTGAGATCTGCTCATTCTGTCCCAGTTAGGTACTGAAATGTCCATTCCACCTTAAACAGCACTGCAGTTGCATTCTGGCACCGGTGCACCCTGTAACTGCTGCATCTCTTAAGGTGGAATGGAGAGGTAAAGTGAATCCCGGGGAATATGAAGCAGCTGAAGCCCCTTTATTGTCATCGGCACTGAGGCTGTCAGTTCAAATGAACTGGAGCTGAGGAGTCGAGGAGTCAATCCCAGCAGCAGGAGTCGAGAGTCGGAGTCATGCATCACTGCTTGGCACTCGATTTCGTACAGAGCTGAATGAGATCTACACGCAGGAACCATCACTCATTTGTTCCGACGTTCCGTTTGGCCTGAATATCTGACGTGTGGCAGATGACTTTAAACTACAATCACACAACTGCTCGAAACTTCCATGACACTAAACCAGTCACGCAGAGCTTCCCGCAACTCATTTGAAACTCAGTCGCAACAGCTGTGAGACTCTCAACTCCGTGGAGCAAGTTTCAGAAAACAGCCAATCAAAACACCAAACCCCCACATCCCGACTGACACAAGGCTGGCATTTCATCATTCCGTCAGTCACAACAACGAATGGGAGTTTAACCGACTGTGTTAACAACCTAGCTAATGCTAACAGCTGTTTAAACAGCTGGCTCTAGGACAGGATGACCGAGGAGGGCTATGACCACACAATACCAGATCAGAGCTGAAGCACACGACAATCTTATGATCATGTTGCAGACAACCCACACCATCCAACCTCCATATAACATCCGCCTTAATGACTGAATATGAACCTGAGGAGCCCTTAACCCCACCTGACCAGGTCGTATGAAACGGCCGCATCTGTAAAAGTGTCAGGCTATCGGATCAGCTCAACGGCTTGAAACCCACATGAAACTAACCTGCAGCTGAGCTGCGTACGGGCCAGCAGCCAGCAACTCATCTGAAACTGCCGTAACCACGAGGCTCAACTTCCTGGAACACAGCGACACTGCAGACACCTCACAGCACCCAACAGGCTGCAGGAAACTCCCCCAGCCCTGAGGTTAGACCCCCAACACGGCTGCACCAGCGCTGCTTCCCAAAGAGCTGCTACTGGAAAACAGCTGACCCGGCAAAGTTCGGGCTGCATCTGGGATGAGTGCTGGGGTGGTCTCCAAAGCTATAAGGGGGCTGGACTTAGGAACACTTCCACCCTTACACATTCCACACTCCCAGGAGCGGTGATGTAATCCAGAGAAGCACTGTCCGTCTCGCTCTTGTTGCCTTAGTGACCCTGAGTAACTAAACAAGTGCTGGCACTTCGGAATGGGCGAAGCCGGAGCCGGGGAATGGGGAGGGGGGTGTTTTGAGCCCAAACACTCCAGTGCCAGCTCACATTTAGATGAGTGCCCATGGAATACTGAGCTGAGCAGGAAATTAAAGGCGGGAAGTAAATGATATCTGCAGACTTCCGAGGTGACACGTGGAGAGACACACTCTCGGAATCTAATCTCAGGATCTGAGCCGATCCTGAGACACATGATGAACGACAGAAGACAGGGAGTGAAGGATGACTAGAGGGAGGATGAATAGGGGCGGGTGAGAGTAATTTCCCACTGGAGTGGCGTTACTCTGTCATTGCCCATTGTTCTAAAGCGAGTGGGATTTAACCCGGCGTGGATGTTTATTCCCCGGAGCGAGAGATGAAGATCCAGCTGAAAAGCAGAGCTTCCACACACGCTCCGCCTCAGCGCCCGCAGACAATAGAGAGCAGCGGCAGCGCGAGAGAGGACTGATTATAGATGTGGCACGAGTTGGGCATCGCGCCATCCGCATGCCAGACGCCAATCCACTGGTGGCAGAGCTGTGGCGTCTGGATGGATGGCTGGTGGCACAGTGATGGCAGGCTGGAGCAGCGAGGAGGAGGATCGGATACCATCCCGACGAACAGCAGCTGTATAATCAGCATGTTTGCTGGAGCTTAATTACACAGGCACTCCGCAGTCGCCCTTAAGAACAGGCCTACAGGGTTCTACAGGGGTTCTTTAGTAAAGGCAGTGGTCCTACTCAGAACCCTGAGTTCTATAAAGAACCACCTGCATGCAGAAGTGGTGAAAGGGTTCTTCAGATTGACGGAGAACGTGTTGTAAGTGTCGGAAACATTATTTTTAACATACACGCAGCAGATTAAACGGGTTCTAGAAATAAAAGTATCTATAATAAAATCAGAGAGGTGCGGGTTCCCACCTTCCTCTACCGACTGTTCCACATCCAGATGTCATTAGTCTCATATGTGCATCTTGTTTACTCATGCTACATACACTAGCTAGAGGGCTGCTGTGCTAAAAGCTAAATGAAGGCTAACGGCTAAATGAAGGCTAATGGCTAAATGAAGACTAAAAGCTAAATGAAGGCTAATGGTTAAAGGCTAACTGAAGGTTAAAGGCTAATTGATAACGGTCTAGGATTACTCTGAGAGTGCGGCGGCTCCTCCCGCTCCTCAGTACCAGTCTGGACTAACAGTACCTCAGACTGTAGGAGCTCCACAGCAGGTGAGGGATTACTGAGAGGAGCAGCTCAGACGTTCAGGTGAGCAGCTCCCATTAGCGTCTCTACACCACCAGATCCTGCAGATACAGATCCACACATCACCTCTACTGCTGCTCGTCTCCAGCACCGCACACACGCTGGTATACTGGTGACCGTGTTCACATCATTGGTCAGAAATCCAGATACGATACTGAAATTAAGTACTGGCATCGGCGCCGATACCATTACGGCATCAGTGCAACACCACAGAACCATAGCTAGGACAGTAAACGACCTCCCATGACTGAAACGTACCTAAGAACCTCCACCTGCACCAACAACAAGAACGACCCTGCTGCAGCTTCGGTCTCAGTAGTCTGAACCCGCTATCTGAAAGGCCCCACCAACTAGAGACGTGATGTCATAACGATGGGTGACAGGTCAGGTGTCATGATGAACGTGCAGGTTCTAAATGTTCTACAGTCGTGTGGGTTCTCAGGAGTATTGATACTGTGTATATCTGTTACACAGCATGTGTAAATCCGATAGGCAGCTATGTGTTTCACCCTGCTGAGTACATGGCAGTTATTCAGGCATTCGGGGGTCCAGGTGGGGGGGGGGGGTGCTGTGTGGGTTCTGGGGGTCCTGATAATCACAATAACTGCTCACAGCTGCAGAAGCTTGTTGAATGATCAGAGAGGGCTGAGGAGCAGAACCAGAACGCCGGAGGTGGTGGGAATGAAGAGAAGCTGTGAAGTTAGAGACGGCTGGAGGGAGAGATTCAGGTGTTCAGAGCTTCGCAGACCCCCAGCACAGGACCACTCTGACGTCTCCTTGAGCCTGAAGACCCAGTTAAAGTCCTGAGGAGCCGTTACTGGTTGAAGGGTTAATGAAGGCACGGTGGGGACAGGAAAACCCTGAACGGGGCAGAACAGGAAGCCCTGCAACACTCTAACTGCACTGCATCCCTCAGATCTGTGATTCCTTATCACGAACATTCGGGATTCCGAGCCATTACCACCCAAACCGGAGACCATCAGTAGGGTATTCCATAAGCTTGCTGCAGTACAGCTGTTCAAAACATCTGGAAGCCATTCTGTGTCACAGATGCAAAGATAGAGATCATATCGGTACCCACGGGTTCGGGAGCGTCCCACAGAACATGCCGGATCGAATTTCCAGTCCAGATCCAGTCCTGCCACAAGTCTATCCATATTTACTGCACAGTGTGACGTGACGTCGATAGCTGTTCGTTTCTTCCCGTGGGGTAGTGTGATCCTACTTGTGGATGCTTATGTTTAGGGATGGGAATCGAGTACCGGTACTCAAATATCAATATCAGTATCGATATCAGCCAGTACTCAAATATCAATATCAGTATCGACCGGTACTCAAATATCAATATCAGTATCGATATCAGCCAGTACTCAAATATCAATATCAGTATCGACCAGTACTCAAATATCAACATCAGTATCGATATCGACCAGTACTCAAATATCAACATCAGTATCGATATTAACCAGTACTCAAATATCAACATCAGTATCGATATCGACCAGTACTCAAATATCAAGATCAGTTTCGACCGGTACTCAAATATCAATATCAGTATCAATATCGACCAGTACTCAAATATCAACATCAGTATCAATATCGACCAGTACTCAAATATCAATATCAGTTTCGACCAGTACTCAAATATCAATATCAGTTTCGACCGGTACTCAAATTTCAATATCAGTATCGATATCAGCCAGTACTCAAATATCAATATCAGTATCGACCGGTACTCAAATATCAACATCAGTATCGATATCAGCCAGTACTCAAATATCAATATCAGTATCAATATCGACCAGTACTCAAATATCAACATCAGTATCGACCGGTACTCAAATGTCAATATCAGTATCGGTATGGACCGGACTATTTACTATTAACTTGATGGACAGTGGAGAACGTGCTGTATACGGTCCTGTACAGAATGGTCCCTGCAGAAAGTGGTTCTATATCACTTAAAGGGTTCCGCTACAGTAACAATAGAGGAACCTTTTCATTGCTACATGAAAAGGGTTCTTTAGGTTAATGTGCTGTAGGTTCTATATGGAGCTTTTTTTTAAATGTTCCGTGAAGAACCCTCTAATGAACATCATCCATTAATCCGATAACACGGGCATGACACAAAGAACCCTTCCTTTCATAGCCACCTTCATGGTTCTACATAGAACAGTTATCTTGGCTGAAGAACCTTTGATGTACCATCTTAAATGTGTAGCAATAACAGCAGAACCTTTTAGGGTGCTGTATAGAACCATATACAACACATCCTCTATCAGTCTGAAGAACCATTTCACCATGTAAAGAACCATATAAGCATATAGAACTCAGAACCACTGCGGGTACTAAAGAACCCATCCTTTTACCATGTAGTAAAAGCACCATGAGCTAACAGCCGGCACTGTACGGCCACTTGTTGACCTAAATCCTGAATGTCTCGGTTCTAGGTCTGTAGCTAGGTTCCGTGGCAGATCAACAGGAAGTCTCCAGAGGAACCGTATGAGTGTGTGAACGCTGTCCAGAAACCTATTACATGAGGTCAGTGAATCATCAGAGTGAAGGGCAGGAGGCTACAGGAGAGCGGCTCTGTGGGTCCGTGTGGACATCCCAGTCAATTATTAAGCAAACCGCTTGAACCTTGATCCACAACACGGCCGAGAAGTGTGTCACAGCACTGATCCAGATAAACAGCCTTAAATCTGTCCACACACGTCTGCCGAAACTGGGGTCCTGAGATTAGAGGAGCGGTCACACAGAACTGACCAAGGTCCACAGTGCTCAGGCACCAGGTATCAGTACTGGGCTGATATGAGGAACAATGGTGCTGGATCAGATACTGGAGGGCCAAAAACCTGTGAGTCAGATCCACTCCAGTCACATATCCAGCCTGAAACAGCTCACACGGTGTCATGTGATGTTCTCCTGCAGGGAGTGAAGTGTCTGAGTGGTCTGCTGTTAGTTCCTCATCTTAAATAGAGCTTCAGTTAAAAACAGCATCTGCTGAAGTCTCAGCCGGGTCACCCAAAGTAACGGCACGCACGTGTAGACTAACTCCCAACACTCGCTTCCACTTTCCACTCGCTACCGGCTTCGGACCGTTCGCTGTGGACATTAGTAGGAGGCTCACAGGAGGCGCTGCGGTTCAGCTACAGATAGGTGAGCTGTGTGGCTGACGATTTCCCCCCCGCTATCCTTTACAGTATGCACCCTTTAACAGTAATACCACTACACGATGGGCGTCTTCGAATACTGCCGACCATCAGTCACTTCAAGACTTCCAGAATTTCCAGATTCCCAGTAGGAAGTTTTAACTGAAAAGCCCCGCAAGTTGGATTTCCTACTCAGAAACTCAGAACCCCACCGACCCTCTACCTGTGGGCATGTAGCTACACTGTTAGTAGTTATGAACTGGTGTCGCTAACACAGGCTAATGGCTAACAGCTAACCTGGCTAGTGAACAAAATGACTGTATTTGGGAGAGCTATAAGAGGAGCTTACGCTCACTGAATCTACTTACTGGAGAAGAAGAGAAGAGAAGAGAAGAGAAGAGAAGAGAAGAGAAGATATGATGAGAGGAGTGAGAAGAAATGAGGATAAGAGAAGAGTAGAGAAGAGAAGAGAAGATAGAGGAGAGGAGAGAAGAGAAGAGAAGAGAAGAGAAGAGAAGAGAAGAGAAGAGAAGAGAAGAGATGATGAGAGGAGAAGAGGAGGTGAGAGGAGTGAGAAGAAGTGAGGATAAGAGAAGAGTAGAGAAGAGAAGGGAGGAGAAGAGAAGAGAAGATAGAGGAGAGAGAAGAGAAGAGAAGAAAAGAGAAGAGAAGAGAAGAAAAGAGAAGAGAAGAAAAGAGAAGAGAAGAGAAGAGAAGAGAAGGGAGGAGAAGGGAGGAGAAGTGAGGAGAAGAGAAGAGAAGGGAGGAGAAGAGAAGAGAAGGGAGGAGAAGAGAAGAGAAGATACAGGAGAGAGAAGAGAAGAGAAGAGAGAGATGATGAGAGGAGAAGAGAAGAGGAGGTGAGAGGAGGTGAGAGGAGTGAGAAGTGAGGATAAGAGAAGAGAAGAGATTAGAAGAGAGGAGAAGAGAAGAATGGAGAAGAAGAGATGAGAGGAGAGAGATGATGAGAGGAGAAGAGAAGAGAAGAGGAGGTGAGAGGAGTGAGGAGAAGTGAGGATAAGAGAAGAGGAGAGAAGAGAAGAAAGGAGAAGAAGAGAGATGAAGAAGAGAGGAGAAAAGAAGAGAAGCGAAAAGAGGAGAGAAGAGAGGAGCAAGTTAATAGTTACTGAGCTGCGCATGCGCGCCTGGTCGAACTGTCCAATTTCGGTATGGACGGTACCGTATGGTGCAGGTACTGACCTTCCAGGAAAGTGGACTTGGATAAATCCCTGCGGTCTTCTGGGAAACATTCCAGCAGCTTTTTGAACAGTCGGCCCAGATCCGAGTAGCTCCGGTGCAGATACAGGACGTTCCTGTCGGACCACTCCGTCCGGAGCTCGAAGAACTCCTCCTCCTCTCCTCTCCCGCTGATGATGAGCCTCCGGACCCCGTTCACCCAGCAGTCCTTCACGAACATGTTCACCAGAGAGGTTCCCTCAAACACCGCCGAGGCCATCCCTCAGTCCAGCATGGTGTCCAGCACAGCTTTCCTGGCAGACGGAACCGGCCTGAGCAGGGAGGACGGAGCCGAGCCGAGTCCGGTCCGGGGCCTGAGGAGCAGCAGGAGGAGGAGCAGGATGAGGAAGAGAAGGTTGTTGACAGCTCGCAGTTCAGACGGCGCTCCTAAATATGGCAGAGTGTCAGCGCCTCTTCATCGCCTCCTACAAGACTCTCAGATCCGCGGTGTGCTCTGAACGGCCGCCCTGAAAACTTCCCCTCCTGGTGGGAGCGCTGGGGCTCCTGCGGGGTCTCTCCGTCCAGCCTGTGAGGAGGAGGAACATGCAGCGTTCGGCTGGTCAGCTTTAGGACGGTCTCCGGTCTGATCTGGGTCCACTGTAAACTCTCTCTCCCCGTTAGCGCACTCAGAACTTAGTTTTCAGAACACACCCGTATTCGGGCAAGCCCCGCCCCGGTGCGCTGCGATTGGCTAGTAGTTCGCACTCACAAGCAGTCCAATAAAACTAACGGGGACTTAATGAATAATAAATAAACATACAAATAAACAAATAAACATACAAAAAAACAAATAAACATACAAATAAACAACCCTTCAGACCCTACTAACGAGCGGAATACAGGTGACAAACGAAACAAACAAATAAACATAAACAAGCAAATAAGATTTTCGGGGACCGTGTGCACTGCCAATCAGTGAGGTCAACCCCGCCCCCTTCAGCGCAATGATTGGCTAAGACTAACGAACCGAGTACGGGTGGGAAATTAAACAACAAGTAAATAAATAAACAACAAACACCTCAAACAAACAAGTAAACAAGAAACAACACTGCGCGTGAGTGGGATATAACCTAGTAGCCAATCGTAGCTCAGCAGGCGGGATATTCTAGCCAATCGGAGCGCTGTTTGTCGGAAAACGGGTGGGTGACCACGAGCCCCGCCCCGGAGCCCCGCCCCCTGCACCGCTATGTAAGGAATGTGGCAGCGCGCTCGCTGTGGTGGAGCTTCAGACACCACTGACTCACATCCGCCACAGGAGCCGCTCACAGCAGTGCTGGTGCTGGAGGGGAGACCGTTCAGACTGGTGTGTGGAGGAGACCGTTCAGACTGGTGTGTGGAGGAGACCGCTCAGACTGGTGTGTGGAGCATCAGCAGAACATCACAACCCCACACACTCTCAGTCTTGTGGTTCATACTCAGTACATTTCAGTTCAGACTCAGTGATTGTGCACGTGTGATCTGGGGGAAGTTGTCACAAAGGATTTTGTAACAAATTAAAACAGTCATTGACAACCACCACCATCACCGGGACCAGGATTTAAAATTCCGAACTGGTTTTTTAGTTTTCCTACCTGAGGAAGTGAGACGGTGAATCTGTGTCGCGAGGTGCGTCTAACCTTTCCCAGACAGGATATGACATCAGACCAAGTAGATATCACTTACGTATCAGTGTGGTATATGTTATACGATCAGTGTGACAACACGCCCCGCTCTGTCCCCACCGGCAAACACAGATTAGATACATAAAACAGCAGACGGACGCTCTCTCATCATGGGACCACCTTAAAGGAGCAGTGTGTAACCTCTAGTGGTGAGGCTGCAAACTGCACCACAGTGGCTCAAAGCCTGAGGCACTGAAAGAGAGGAGAGGAGAGGAGAGGAATAGAAAGGAGGAGAGGAGAAAGGAGAAGAGGAGAGGAGAAATGAGGCGAGGAGAGGAGAGGAGAGGAAAGGAGAAGAAAAGAAAGGAGAAGAGAAGAGAGGAGAAGAGGAGAAAGGAGAAGAGGAGAGAAGAGGAGAAAGGAGGAGAGGAGAGGAAAGGAAAGGAGAAGAGAAGAGAGGAGAGGAGAACAGAGGGGGTGAGAGAAGAGAGGAGAGGAGAGGAGAGGAGAGGAAATGAAAGGAGAAGAGAAAAAAGGAGAAGAGAAGAGAGGAGAGGAGAACAGAGGGGGTGAGAGAAGAGAGGAGAGGAAATGAAAGGAGAAGAGAAGAGAAGAGAAGAGAGGAAAGGAGAAGAGAAGAAAGGTAAGCATAGGAGAGGAGAACAGAGGGGGTGAGAGAAGAGAGGAGAGGAGAGGAGAGGAAATGAAAGGAGAAGAGAAAAAAGGAGAAGAGAAGAGAGGAGAGGAGAACAGAGGGGGTGAGAGAAGAGAGGAGAGGAAATGAAAGGAGAAGAGAAGAGAAGAGAAGAGAGGAAAGGAGAAGAGAAGAAAGGTAAGGATAGGAGAGGAGAACAGAGGGGGTGAGAGAAGAGAGGAGAGGATAGGATAGGAGAGGAAAGGAAAGGAAAGGAATGGAGAGGAGAGGAGAGGTGAGGAGATGCTCCTCAGCTCTGACCTCCTCCTACAACAGGCCTATAAAATCAGCAGTTAGACGGGAACTGATGCTGCTCCGAGCCCGGAGACACCTGCACTCTCAAAACCGAAGATACCAACAGGAGTTCTGAGGAGCAGCACCACACAGGAAACCCTTCGGTTCCCTAAAGAACCTTTCAGTTCTGTAGAGAACAGTTTCTGTTAATGAAGAGAGCATAAAGAACCAGATTTAAAACACACCAGGTAAAGGTGAGCTACTAGAGCAGAACGTCCGAGCAGGAGCAGTGTAAACGACTGGGGCATGGTCCGCGGTGTTCCCTGACAGAGGCTGCAGGAACAGAGGCTGGAAAGCCAGATGAAGAGGAACATCGGTGAACTCGTTCTGAAGGTTCCGTCTGAAGTCTGGTCAAGGCCTTGAGCTGTCATTACTGGTCAAATCTGTGGACGGTCACCGTCAGAGGACCTCATTACACCCTGTCATAGTTCCTACTGACCGCCGAGAGGCCGAGGCTCATGCTTACGGAATGCCGTCATTCACACGGGGGCGTGGACGGACCGCACCAGCGCTGAGACTGAGGGTGATGAGTATGAGTGACTGCCACTCCCTCAGGAGCAGCTAACCTCCTAATCCTTCTACTCAGCCATGACCTCATTCTGCTCTGTAAACACCTAGAACCGGTGTTCTCCATAACACCAAAGCAGCTAGACTACAGATACATCCAGGAATGATCCCAACGTGACGCCAAGTTCTCCACATCTTCATACCGTAGGTCAGCATCTGAAACAGCTTCCTGCTGCGTGCATCATGATGTTAGAAGGTTCTCATTTTGAGTCTTGGTTCCTCTCATTGTTCCTTCAATATGCCCTTAGGGAGGTTCTCCTCTTGACTCCTCTCGGTGTTCCTTCCTTGTGATCTTAGTACGCGTCTCCTTTTGAGGCTTGGCTCTTCTCTGTTTCTTCCTCATGGTCTCAGGGAGGCTCTCGTTTCGAGTCATGGTTCTTTGTGTTCCTTTCTCAAGCTCTTATGGAGGTTCTAGGTTCCTTTTGGTGTTTCTTCCTTGTGATCGTAGCGAGCGTCTCCTTTTGAGTCTTGGTTCTTCTCTGTTTTTATCTCATGCTCTCAGGGAGGCTCTACTGCCGAGTCTTTTTTCTTTGTGTTCCATTCTCACGCTGTTAGGGAGGTTCCCCTTCAGGGCTCGGTTCTTCACTGTGTCTCTTTTTTTAAGTCTTGGTTCTTTGTCCTTCTTTCTTATGCTATTAGGGAGGTTCTCCTTTCCAAGTTTGGTTCTCTTCTATTTGTTTCTTTCTTATGATCTTAAGAGGTTCTTCTATTGAGTCTTTGTTCTTTCTTCTTGCTCTTAGAAGGTTCTCCTTTTGAGACCCGGTTTCTCTCACCCTGTCCATTTAGGGTCTGGACCTGGGTTTAGTTCTGTGGAGAGTGCTCAGAGTGCCAGGAGCTGAATCATTACCGACAGCCATCACTATCTGAGCCCCGCTGGCTGTGAAACTCACAGGTCTCACTGCACTCGGAACCGTCCAGCGTCTCCTTCTCATATCACAGGAGCTTTTAAGCGCTGACGGAACGCGGAACGGGTTCAGCCGGATCCATATCCTCCCAATCTCACAGTTCCAGCTGGCGCTGAGAACAGTATGGGTTATTACTGTCTCAGCCGAGAATCCATTCCACATTTACACTCTTAGAAAGAGGGTTCTTTAAGGGTTCTTTAGCAAAGGGAGGAACCTGCGTGCTTCAGTGCTAATTTGCACGGTGACATGGTGTTCTAGGGTGATGAACAGTGTGTTGAATATGGTTCTGCTATTGTTATGATGTCAAACAATGAAAGAACCTTTTTTGGTGCTATATAGAACCACAAACATGTTCTCCATCAGAACCATTTCACCATGCAAAGAACCGTGTGAGTATTAGACAGCTCTGTGTGGAACTCTGTATCTGTCTGTATCTGTCTTTGATCTGTTTAGGAGGACAGGAGGCTTGATGAACTCGATGAACTTCCTGTTGTTTCTCTGTGGAAGAGTAAAGAAGCGGTAAATAAGCTCCACCCCCATCCTGTTTCGTTAGCTCTGCTAGTTACTTGGAGCTAATGCTAGTAGCTAACGTTCCCTGTACTAGCTACTGGCTTTCCATCTGGACATCAACACACAGTAGATTAAAGTAGTGGACAAGGACAGTTAACAGCTAAACACACCTGTTCATCTGCTCAGGTCGGAGTCTTCCTTCTCTATACCTGCATCAACGAAGCTCAACGAAGCAGCTGGAGTGAACCTGGGCCGCAGTGTGAAGATGTAGCATGCTAAGCTAGCTGCTAACAGCTCTACACACCTACATAATCATAACTCACCATCCAAAACACACATGACCGAGTTCCACAAAACACAAAGGGTCACTGACAGGACGTACGTACGGGTGTCTAAGCAGAGCCTGCTTAATTAGAAATTAGTCTGAAATGTCAGGCGGCACAACCAAAAACAAAGGACTTTTATTTTGACAGGATTTTTATGAAAGACGGTCCAGAATATGGCATCATAAAGAAGACCCTGACTGACCTTCATGGTGCAACACTGAGGTCGTGTACGGGCGACTATGCAGATCCTGTTTAATTAGAAACTAGTCTGAAACGTCAGGCGGTACAACCAGGACGTCATGTGGTGCAACCAGACCAGCTTTAATAACTGAAACAGACCATTAACAGCTTTAACAACACCGGCTGTATTTAAGATGCTCATAGATATTACTGCAGATCACAACATTCACAAGAGGACAATCATAAACGGTCATTTTAAAAAACCTCATTGACCCAAATGAACTAAGTGTGAATGGACCCCGCTGAAGAACCAGGGTTCTTGTAGTTGAAAAGGATCTGTGTGTAGCTAAGCCATTCGGAATTCCAGCTCCTTACGAGCAGGCCTGTCACGACGGCAGACCGAGCTCAGGAACGGTGATCCTGAAAACCTCACTGACCAACTCTACGAAACGGGTTCGTACTTCCGTAAAAGGTTCCAAGAGTGGAAGAAGCCGCACACGTCCTTACCACATAACAGGAAATGAAAACAGACAGAGCTGATGGAGGGTGTTGGTGGGAAGCCCCGCACCCTCCCAGCTGACTGTTCGCTCTAAAGTGAGGCGTTTCAGCGGCGCTGATCCGGAGAGCACTCAGAGCGGAGCGTCTACTGAGATCATCATCCACAGCATCATGTTTCCACATTACACGTCTCACCAGCTATTAGCAGAACACATTTGGACAGCAGCTCTGCACGTCCCACAGGAAGCCGAGAGCACATGGCAAATGCCCCAGCGATCGGATACATTCCCCGAGCTCCCGGTGTGGATGAGACTCGGCTCGTTTCACTGAAGCAGCAGCGTCATTCTGAATCTCCATTCAGCTGAACAGGGAAATATGAATGGACCATACACATCTGCTGCTGGGTTCCAGGAAACAGCACCAGAACTATTCTAGTGTCCTGTGTCGTAGGGTCCAATCAGTACAATACACTTGGCCAGGTGCTGCGTGCTAACAGTGTGTGACCCCCTTTAAATACACTCCATTATCCCGATACAGCATTAACAGAGTCCGGACTACTGCAGCTCTCCCCTCTCCGGCATTAGCTCCAGAACTCTGCTGGTCTCCTCCTGAATGCCTGGTCACATCACATTACAGCCTTCAATACACTCAGCTTACAGTACCTCAGGTCCGAATCAGCCGGGCAACTCACTCACTGCTCCTTCAGCAAACCTCCATAGCTTTGGAGATCAGGAATTCTCTAGATACACTCCTCACCTCTGGAACTCTCGCCATTCCCAGGTCCGGCAGTGCAATTCTATCCCAGCATTCAAATCTAACCTCTACACAGCCTCCTCCAAACCTAACCTGCTCCTCCGTCCAGGCGGCTCGTTCCCTGGATGTTCCCGTTCCTGCTTTACCCTCTCTGGTTCTTTGTTCTGTGTATGGACTTTAATCCTAACCTGTTCATACAGAATGTTGATCAAACATTAATTAGATGTGTGTTAGGCAGCGATCAGTAATTAACATGTAATAACTGGTTTACTACATATGAGTAGCACAGAAAACCAACAGCAGCCCTGAGGTGAAGGGAAATCTCCACAGGTCACGTATGTACCCTGTATGTATTCCATCCACTGCTGTCCAAATTCTGCTGACATGACAAATCAACAGACATCCAAATCTTTCCCATATACAGCAACTTCGGAAAACTTACACCCGCATCTGGATCCCGGTTCTGCATCCCGGTCTCCCTTAAGGTTGTGCAGACTTGTCATTGTGAACTACACCCCATTATAACTGTCAGCCCTTTTCCACCAACGTGGAACCGGTGCCATCCGGGTTCACACACCTAAGTTCTGTGCATTTCCACCAAAATAAATAAGCTCAGAACCTAAAAAGTTCCTTCCCAGCTGGAACCACAGGATAGTAGATACTTCAGCACAGACCGTAAGGACGTCTGTGGGCGTGTCAGTGGTCGAGGACAGATAAGACAACAACGGCGACGTGGAGAAGATTTGGGTGACTATTGAGTTCTAGTGTTAGCTCAACTGCTAAACCCATCATTAGCTAAATCCGTTTCTTTGGACCGGTCCATTAATAAGGAAGATTATTACTAGGGTTAATAATTAGTCCTGAATTCCTTCTACATGCACGTTCTGCTTTTACAGTCTCTATGGTTCTAATGAGGTTCTAAGGCACCACAGTGTAACAACAGAAGGAACAAGGACAGAACGAGCTGCTCTAATGATACCGGTCTGCAGCTAGAACATTTCTGTAGAGTTCCGCGTTCTGCCGAGCAGTGCAGGTGCTCTAACGTCTTTACAGCCTCCACTCGTAACCTCCATCACCATTTCACTGATGTCACTGAGCCATACAGACGCGGCGAGTGGGCGGAGGAGTGGGGTTAATGATCCGAAATGCTTCCAGAGACATAAAGCTTTACGGCCGGCGGTCTCCGCTCACCCACTGAAGCCTCCGTCACATATGGAGCTTTACACTCAGACTGCTGCATGACGACTGCTGTCCCGCAGCGCACGGGCAGAACGCTGAGTCAGATTGGCCTCCAGAGAGGAACCGGCTGGTTCTCGAGTCTCTGGCAAGTGGAAAACAGTCAATGTGAAGTGAAAGTGTTTCCTAGTGGAGGTTTCGGCGGCTCTTGGAGAAGTGGGACAGAATCTGGACTATTTATAGCCGAAATTTCCCCGTCAGTCGTCTACCCACGGACCTACACCGTTACCATGATTAGTGCTCATTCCAGGACGTACACCGTGTTGTTGACGGTGCTGGACAATAACTGCAGCTAAACGACCAGAGAAATCTGAATGGACCAAACAGATCACATACACTACCACACCACAGCACCAGCCTCGCTCCTGCTTATCCATCTGATCTTCCTGTTCCCTGCTAACCTGCTCCCACGCTCAGGTCCTCCTCAGCCGGGCAACTCACTCCCTGCTCCTTCAGCAAACCTCCATAGTTTTGGTGATCAGGCGGTCTCTAGATTTCCTCCTCACGTCTGGAACCCTCACCATCCCCAGGTCTGATGGTCTAATTCTCTCCCTAACCTCTATAGAACCTCCTCCAAACCTAAACTCCTCCTCCGTCCAGGCGGTTCTACGCTGTCTGTATGTTCCTCTGCTTTACCCTGTCTGGTTCTGTGTTCTATGCACCGACTGTACATTTCTGTTACTGTTGATCCGTTCTGCACATCGGCTTGGAGGAGTTTTATCCCATTCCTCCGTACGGTTCAGCTCCAGCTCTTGGATGTTGGTGGGTTTCTTCCCATGAGCTCCTCACTTCAGGTCCTTCCACAACATTCCGACTGGATTAAGGTCAGGACTTTGACTTGGTCATTCCAGAACATTAACTTCAGTCTTCTTTAACGGTTCTCTGGTAGAACGTCTTGTGTACTTAGGGTTGCTGTCCTACTGCAAGACCCACGTTCTCCTGAGATTCAGCTCACGGACAGATGCCCTGATGTTCTCCTTTAGAACCTGCTGGTATAATTCAGAACTTTGTTCTATCAGTGATGGTGAGCCGTCCTGGACCAGGTGCAGCAAAACAGGCCCAAATCATGACACTACCACCACCATGCTTCACAGATGGGATAAGGTTCTAAGGCTGGAATGCAGGGTTCCCCTTTCTCCGGACAGAACGCTCCTCATTTAAACCCGAAAGATCCATTCTAGTCCCCACAGAACACTGTTCCAGCAGCTCTTCTGGCTCGTCCATATGACCATCATTAAATCATGCGTTCATGTTGCCATGTATCTCTCCTCTGAGCCGCTCGGTGGCTCGTGTGTCTTTGACCACCCGTATGTCCTCCACTGTCCACCTTCCCTGAGGCTGTGTGTAAGAAGCTGCAGAGGAGAGCGGAGCCGTCTCTGTGTGTCTGGAACGTGTTCACTACCTGCAGGTACCATGTGATCATGAACTTGAGATTTTCTGGAGTTCAGTCTGAGCTAAGATGCTCTCGCCCCTCCGAGGGTGACAGACGCTTCACCCAGGGCTAAGCAACGCACGACGCATGTGCGGTGAAGGTCCATCATAAAGCCTCGATTCATGCCTGAGCTCGATGAATGTCACACTGAGGAGAGTGTTTAAGGAATGCTGAGCAGCCCGTGTGCTTGAGCCCTACAGAAGCTGGGAATGTCCATAGGCCACAGCTCCGGCGCGAGCCGGCTACGCTAAGTGGGAAACGGAGCAAAAGACTGAGCAGAGGACAGTCACGGCCCCGGAGAGGCGTCCTGCAGACGACCACAGCCAGGGAATATATATGATCTTCATATCCAGCCGTGCCGTCTCGTCCTTGTGGGGAACGGGGAGGCTATAAAACACACTACACTCCAGGCGCATACAGACGGAGATGAAGGTGGAGATGAAGGTGGAGATGAAGGTGGAGATGAAGG
>JAVGWN010000079.1:0-18607 GCA_034552555.1 Semaprochilodus insignis | reverse complement strand
GTAAATTACTCAAGAATGTCATTTTACTTCCAGAGCCCTTTCTTGTTCACGATTATTTCCCTCCCTCTCTCCCTCCCTCCCTCCCTCCCTCTCTCTTTTACCCTCTCCTTCTCTCCTTCACTCCCGAACTTAAGAATTCCGCACTTCTTAAGACATGAAAGTGTTGGAGTACTTTAGGAGAAGGGAACCCCAGCTGCACTCTCGCTTGCTTTCAAAACGCTTCACTCTCCCTGTCTCTCTCCTCCTCTCTCTCAACCCCTCTCTCTCCGTCTCTTCATGTCTCTCTGAGGAGTAGGGGGTTCTTTCTTTTCTTCGGGAATAGCGAGTGAATGGAGAATGAGAGCTTGTTAGGCCTCCCTGGCCCGAGTGTGTGTAGGGCCTGCAGTATTGAATTTCTTTTGCTCACGCTAAATGGAACCCTGCGTCCAGCCACGCTGAGCTTTTCACCCATTAACCGTTTCGACTAGAGCTCAGCTGCGGTCAGAGCACAACACAGCTTGCACGTGAGCTGAGGCTTCCTGACCAATGTCATATATCGGTCAGCTCCAATCAGATTGAAACTCTGCAGTGGCACTGACATGGTTGTGGTGGTGTGTAGTACATAGTGTCACTCCTGGACTGAGAGTCGTCCACCAACCAAAACTATCCAGCCCAAAAGCATCCTGTGCATAGTGTCCTGTGGGCAGTGTCCTGTGGGCAGCGTCCTGTGCGCAGCGTCCTGTGGTCAGCATCACGTGGGCACTGTCCCGTGGGCTGCGTCCTGTGGGCAGTGTCCTATGACCACTGATGAAGGACTAGAGGATGACCAACACTGTACTGTGCAGCAGCAGATGAGCTATCATCTCTGATGATACAAGGTGGACCAGCAAGGTAGGAGTGTCTAATAGAGTGGACAGTGAGTGGACACAGTGTTTAAACACTCCAGCAGCACTGCTGTGTCTGATCCACTCACACCAGCACCACACACACTAACACACCACCATCACGTCAGTGTCACTGCAGTGCTGAGAATGATCCACCACCCACATCATACCTGCTCTGTGGTGGTCCTGTGGGGGTCCTGACCACAAAGTATGCAGATGGAAACAGGTGGTTTTGATGTTATGGCTGATTGGGGTATGCAAGATTATGAACAAACAGTGGAAAGATGTAAATGCAACTTCTGCAGCATTTCTAACACTGAGTATATGAACGTAATATAAACCAGGAATTGTGGCATAAGCACAAGTTTGGACAGCTGGTACTTAGTAACACCCCCTTAGGCAGATTTCACAGCTTGCTAAAGCTTGTAGCCAGCTAGGAATCTTTCTATGCTTCTATTCTAGGCTTTCTTGGAATTTCCACCCACTCCTTTCCTCGCTTCCAGTTCTGCAGTATACTTGGGCCGTCTTACATGTACAGCATGTACCCACAGAACGGTGATTCATTCAGGGGACTGTGAGGGCCATACCAGAAGACTGTGTTTCTTCAAGTAGAACACGGTGGCTCAGTTTGGACTGGCGTCCTGTTGTAGAAGCCAGCCTCTTTGCAGCTTCAGTTTCATGACTGTCTGGGTCAGTTCTGCTCCAAAAGTTAGCCGATATGTAGTGGAGTAAATGCATCCATCTACCTGTGCACCCTTTTCCGTGCCCCTGGCTACCACTCACTCAAAGCCATAAGAGATCAATACAACTTGACAGTTGGCACAGTGTTCCTTTCATCAGATGCTGAGGCTGGAGTTTTTGCTTTATCTACATGTTGATTGTGTATACAGACGTTGACTTGAGGTTGTAGGTAAGATCTTCTTCCATGCAGATCAAGCAGTGCTGCACAGTATAACAATGCACCGCCAGTCCTGTGTCAACTAAACCGGAAAACAGGTCCTTTGCTGCCATATGGGGGTTTTGCTTTGCCTTTCTGTCCAGCATATGAGCAGTTCTATCTGAGAGCTTTTTCTTGGTCTTCCAGATTTTGCCTTGACTGTCACAGTTTCCCCTAACTAATATTTAAAGCTGAATGTGCTTTGATATCTGATATATATATCTATAATATCGTTAACATTCCATAACAATATAGAAATGTGTGTTGCACATGGACCTGGACATAAAAATCCAGTTTCAAGAGCACCCAGTGAGAGCACCAGTGGCTGCATTTGTCAACCAATGACTGTATAAATCATGTGTGTGTATATCATATATATCATATATACAGTCAATAAGTGTGTGTATTATTTATATATTTATATATACAGTCAGTGTACATGTCTCATATGTCATATACTGTCAGTGAGTAAATCTATCATATATACAGTCATTAAGTGTATACATCATATATATCATATATACAGTCAATGAGTGTGTATATTATTTATATCTTATAAGGTGTCAGGGTACATATCTACGTAAATCTATCATATATAAAGTTATTAAGTGTATATATCATATGTACGGCCATTGAGTTTATATATGTCATATAGACAGTCAATAGTTGAGCTTCTCAGGGAACTTTCGATCATGTAGCTCATGGATTCTTGTTACAGTGGAGGATCCCAAAGGGAACCGGAGCTTTTCACTATGCTGTTGCTTTTGTTGGTTTGCTGCTCATTGACTTGACTTAGCCATAGTTCTCTTGCCAGCACTGTTCCGCATAGTCTGCTGAAAGTACCACGGGAGCCATGTGAAAGCTGTATATAAGCAAGACAGCTACAATCCCAGATTCCATCGCAGCAACAAACAGTACGGTGCAGCTGGACTTCAACCGCCATTACTACAGATACTCAAATTAGGAAAAGCCAATACCGTCATTATAAGAACCACTGCCTGTAAACAATTCCTGGGATTATGCATCATGTTTTCCTGCCCTTATTTGGAGCAGACTCCTAACTCCACATTAGGAGTTAAGCTCAAACTAATTCCGTTTTTCTTCACGAGTAACTAACCTAAAAAGAAAGCCAGGACATACATACTGCTCTCACTTAGCCTACTCAACAAGAGCTAACAAAAGGAAAAGCCGCCCACTCCTACTCTTCCTGAACAATACGCTACCGCTCGTACGGCTTACAGAGGTGGGAAAGTGGATATATAATGACATAATGAGCGTAATCTCTCTTTCCCAGCAGATCTCTTACACAATATAGAAATGGCAGTCAATTAGCCCTTAACACAAAGCAGCACGCACTGAAGAAACAGACCGTGTCTGGAAATGAGGCTGAAGCCTCTCACTTCCCTCCATGTCTCCACTTGAGTTAATATAACTTGCAGGTGCAATCGACCTGATGCCGTCCCGATTTTCTTCACCACAGCGGCCATTACATCAGTGATCTAAAGCTGCGTCTGTAAGCTAGAAAAGAAAGAGACAAAGAGAGAGAGAGGAAAGGAGGTGTATGTGTAATGAGTCTAAATTCAGTGTTTCGTTCTGCAGGTGCAAAGGAGATTGATATCGCGGCAACACTGGAACACCTGAGGGATCAACGTGCAGGCATGGTTCACACCAAGGTAAGTCCAATCACCTCTTACCTCAGCTGACCAGGCTTCACCAGACCCCACCTGACCACACCTAACTCTACCTGGGTTGCGTTCACCCCCGACAAAGCAAAGCTAAACACTTATGCAAGTGGAAACAGAGAAGGTCATTCCCAGCTAGGTCCGAGAAGGTCATTCCCAGCTAGGTTTAGATAAGGTCATTCCCAGCTAGGTCAGAGAAGGTCATTCCCAGCTAGGTCAGAGAAGGTCATTCCCAGCTAGGTTTAGAGAAGGTCATTCCCAGCTAGGTTTAGAGAAAGTCATTCCCAGCTAGGTTTAGAGAAAGTCATTCCCAGCTAGGTTTAGAGAAAGTCATTCCCAGCTAGGTCACAGAAGACCATTCCCAGCTAAGTCAGAGAAGGTCATTCCCAGCTAGGTCAGAGAAGGGCATTCCCAGCTAAGTCAGAGAAGGGCATTCCCAGCTAGGTATAGAGAAGGTCATTCCCACCCAGGTCAGAGAAGACCATTCCCAGCTAAGTCAGAGAAGGTCATTCCCAGCTAGGTCAGAGAAGGGCATTCCCAGCTAGGTTTAGAGATGGTCATTCCCACCCAGGTCAGAGAAGGTAATTCCCGGCTGTATTTGTTCTAAAACGTTCCAGGAATATCCAGTGCCATTTTCCATTAGTGTTTTCAGCTGGAAGTTTTTCTTTTGGTTACCAGAATGTTCTTTCTAAAGGTAGGAGAACGTTCTCTAAAAACTCATCTCAGGTCTCAGCAACATCCATGAAACATTTTCCGAATGTTGAGCTGGGAATGTTCTTCTTTTGTTATCATGGAACATAATCTGTAGCCCTGGGCAAATCCTCAGAACATCTTCTGAATGTTCAGTTAGAACGTTATGTCTTAGTTAACATCCAACCCATTAGGAACATTATCTAAAATGACAAACATCTTTAAAATGTTCTTAAAACATCAGACTAAAACATTTTCTCTAAAACTTTATTACAACTTGTAGACAACGTTAGCCAAAGTTCTGGGAACGTTCCCTGCTAGCCTGGTTATTGGTATCACTTTCCTTGAGAAATAGAATGGGAGTATTCTTCTTTTGTCATCATGTGACATAATCTGTGGCCCTGGGAACATCCTCAGGACATCCTCTGAACGTTCAGTTAGAACGTTATGTCTTACTTAACATTTAATCTTTATATACATTATCTGAACATATAAACATCTTTAAAATGCTCTTTGGACATTAGACTACAACATCTTCCTTTCAAACTTTATTAGAACTAGGTAATTAATGGTAGCCAAAGTTGGTATTGGTATTGATATTCCTTTCCAGAGAATTTTTGGAGCCTGTTTACAAATAACCTTATAAAAACAAACCCCAACAAACCCCACACATGGACTTTTTAATAGTGTGCTGTTTATACACACGTCGGTGCTAATTACAGTATATACGTTGTGCATATATGACGCGTCCATCAAACCAGAGAAAACGTTCCTAAAAACCCGTTTCACACCGTTTCAACAAATCATGTTCAACATGTGCACAATGTTTTGAGACTGAACATGCCCCTGATCTCACCTGACCTCAACAAACAACACCTGACTTGGTTAGCTTAACGCTAACATACTATTAGAAATGCAATGAGGGTGCTAGCAGAAATTAGCATTATGATAGAGGCATTTCCTTCTTGGATATTTATGCCTCAGACTGATCCAGAGGGTCAGTACTCACAGGTGCCATAAAGTGGGCACCAAGTTCTATATAACTAAAACTTGAGAAGCTTGTAGAGGAACTTGCAGACCCAGGTGATAACGACCTGCCCGTGCCATATCTACAACACAAACACATTTTATTTACTATCTAAACCACCCGTGATCCTGACTTCTGAGTTTGTACAGTATATCGTCCCTGTCCAGTGAAGAAACACGTCTCTCCATTTTTGTTGGTTTTTACTTTTATCCATTTGAACGCTGTGTGAAAATTTCATAACGAATGGACCAACAGAAATGGCCCAAAATTCCTTGGAAAAAAAGTCTGGCTCCATTGACTTGCACTAAAATGTATTAATTATAATTAAATTAAATTAATAATGAATTCAATCGTTAAATTAAATGTATGAAAAGTATGAAATTCATAATTAAAAATTTAAATTAGGATTAAAAATTAAATTAGAATTATAATTAATTAGGTTTTTGCCCTCTTCTGTAAGGTTACCAAGTTTTTCTTTGGACAGGGATGATATGGAATACTGATGATGGTGAAATAGTGGAAAATCTGAAAATTGATTAAATGCATTTTTGGGCTCACTGGTAGGCGTTACAACACTTTTGATTAGGGTGTTTTGCTTACGTACCCTCAGTAACTTACTTCGTAGGTTGTTTGGAGTGCAACAATAATCAATAAACCAATACATTATGCAGAGAGAGTCTTATTGGTCAATAATGCTAGGTCATGCTTCAGATACCCTACTGGTTATATTGACGCTCTATGGCATTTTGTAAAACAAACTTTACTGAGGTTTGAGTTCATGGCCATGAGAAAACCTCGAGACACACACGAGACATGAGCTTGCATGAGGCTAAGAAGTGCATATAACCTTCCATTGCTAATTAGCCACATTAGCCTGGTAGCTCCAGTTCAATCTAAAGAACGGAACCCAACACGTCTTGGAAGGACTACTGTGTAGACTCGAGGCTTGGTCAGAGTATGTTTTAAGGGAGCGTGTGCTAATTGCAGATGATTTTTTTCCCTGCACCGATAACTCTCAGAATAAAGAACACTGTGTGCTTCATTAAACGCAGGCGCTGAGAGATGAAGCAATCATACACATGCACACTCGCACTCAGCCCTGCAATTAAACCAGCACCCTACGCAGCAATAACCAAAGCCCGCCACTGTAATTAAGCCCGTGAGATCAATCTATAATTCAAAGTCAGGTAGTCAATACAACACGGCTCTGAAAATTAGGTTCCCATTGATTTTGCTTTCCTTGTCACATATGCTTTATGCATAGTATATAAGCGCTGCTGCTATGGGGAGCTGTTGCTGAGCATTCACATTGCATCTGAGAGACCCTGCGGGATCACAGTGCCGACCGGATAATGGCCGGAAAGGTGTTTTTGTATGTGTGTAGCTGAGAATTACAATGTTCTCATAACATCTCAACAGGTCTAAGCAAGCCCCGTGTAGCCAGACCGTGAACGGAGTCCATACGGAACACTGTCTGTAGAGAACATTGCTTTTCTTCCCAGACAGTTTTAACCCCCCACTACAGTACAAATCACAAACACAGTCCTAATTCCAAAACCGGTACTCATCCAAATGCCCTAATCCCCAATATAGTACTAATCCAAAACACAGTTCAGACCTCAAATATCGTATTAAACACAGTCCTGACTTCAGTTGTGATACTAATCCCAGAAACAGTTTTACCTCCAAATACAGTACAAATCACACAGTCCTAATTCCAAAACCAGTACTAATCCAAATGCCCTAATCCCCACTATAGAATAAATCCCAAACCCAATTGTAAACCAAGCCAATCATAAACTCTGCTGTAACCACAAGTAGACTACTTATCCCAGGCACTGACCTAACCTCAGACTATAAGAAGCCACTCATTCTAAACAACCTCCTGATTTTAAATCTAGTAATGATCCTAAATTAAGTCCTAATGCTAAAACACTACTAATCCCAAATGCAGCCCTGAGCCCAAACATAGTACCAGTCCCAAATACAGTTCAGACACCAAATATCGTATTAAACACAGTCCTGACTTCAGTTGTAATACTAATCCCAGATACAGTTTTAACCCCCAAATACAGTACAAATTACACAGTCCTAATTCCAAAATCAGTACTAATACAAATGTCCTAATCCCAATATAGTACTAATCCCAAACACAGTTCAGACCTCAAATATCGTATTAAACACAGTCCTGACTTCAGTTGTGATACTAATTCCAGAAACAGTTTTACCCCCAAATACAGTAGAAATAACACAGTCCTAATTCCAAAGCCAGTACTAATCCAAATGCCCTAATCCCCACTATAGAATAAATCCCAAACCCAATTGTAAACCAAACCAATCATAAACTCAGTAGACTACTTATCTCAGGCACTGACCTAACCTCAGACTATAAGAAGCCACTCATGCTAAACAACTTCCTGACTTTAAATCTAGTAGTGATCCTAAATTAAGTCCTAATGCCAAAACAGTACTAATCCCAAATGCAGCCCTGAGCCCAAACATAGTATTAATCCCAAACACAGTTCAGACCCCAAATATCATATTAAACACAGTTGTGGCTTCAGATGTATGGCAGGAAAGGTGTTTTTGTGTGTGTGTAGTTGAAAATTACAACCCATAAAGTTTAAACAGGTCTAAGCAAGCCTGGTGTAGCCAGACCGTGAACGGAGCCCATATGGAACACTGTCTGTTGAGAACATTGCTTTTCTTGGACGTGATCCATTCATGTAACTAGCTATCTATAGGAGCAGGTCGTTTATATCCGGGCTGTGTGTTGAAATATTAGTCCATTTTGTCCTTTGTGATTGTTGCAGCCACGGCAATCAAACAGTGTTATTGATATTGCTGCAACCCCCAAAACTGGATCCACATAATTCCAGCCCTGATCACAAAGAAAGCGCTAATCCCAAAAACAATCTTAAATCCAGACTTTTAACCCCAAATATCATATTAAAAAGAGACCCAACTGAATTCATGGCACTATTCCCAGACAGTGTCATAACTCCAAATATAGTACTAATCCCCAAAACAGTCCTACTAACAAATATAATAATAATCCCAGACAATTGTAACCCCCACATACAGTACAAATCACAAACACAGTCCTAATTCCAAAAACAGTACTAATCCAAAAGCCCTAATCCCAAATATAGTATAAATCCCAAACCCAATTGTAAGACAAAAAGTAGTATTAATCCTAAACTCTGCCATAACTCCAAATAGATTACTTATCCCATGGACTGAGCTAACTTTAGAATATAAGAAGCTACTTATGCTAAACAAATTCCTGACCCTAAATCTAGTACTGGTCCCAAATTAAGTCAAGTGCAGTCCTAATCCCACATACAGTACTAAATTTAGTCTTAACGCCAAATATACTACTCATCCCAAACTCAACTGTAATACAGAATACAGAACTCATCCCAAACTCTGTCCTAACACCAAATATAGCACTACTCCCAGACACAATCATAACCCCAAAAATAAAACTAATCCCAGTTGTATTCCTAACTTTAAATACAGTCCTAATCCCAAATACAGTCCTAATCCCAAACACAGTGCTAATCACCAATGTCCTAACCCCAAATATAGCACTACTTCCAAATGGTTCTATTTGAACTCAGTGTAACCTAAAATATAGTACTAATCCCAAACTCTGTCCTCAAAGTATCAAAGACTGGCATGAATCCCAGTAACAGTCCTAATCCTGATGAAAATCCTAATCCCAAAAGCAATCCTAATCCCAAACACACAAACACAGTCTTGACATTGTCTGTATACTCTCTGAAAAATAGAGGTCTCCTAAATGTTGTTGTTGTATTTGGTTCTATGGAGAACTCTTTAATTGGTGTAGAACCCTTAGTGTATGTGAAGGTTCTTCTAACTTTAAAAAGGGTTCTTCAGACTCACACACTTCATTTATAAAAGAACCCTCCACTTCCAGTGACTAAAGCCGGTTCCTCTATGGCGTCACTCTTCTTGGCACCTTTATTTGTAGGAGTGTAGAGCGACTGATGGAGGAGTGAAGGCAGCTCTCAGGGACGAGGGCAGGATTTGATGTGGTTCTGAAGGAAGTGCACATCACTCAACCCGCATCACGCCGACACGCAGCAGAGCTTTCAGGCGGCTGGAAAGTGCAGGCGCTAAAAAGCCTTGGCGGAGACGTCAATTACGGCGGGCTCTTTGGTCAAATTAGCGGTCAGCACAGCCGTGTCGGGCTCATCTGCCGGAAGACTGCAGGGTAATAGTCTGTTTTACAGACACGCTGGTTTTAATTAGAGACAGACACTTGGGCTGCCTGTGCGGTTTGCCTTGAGTGGATGCACATAATTGTGGTTTGGCCGATGAGATATCGGGCCAGTTAAGCAGAATAGGTCAATAGCAATTGGAGCAGCACTATGGGGCATGCAATGGTGCTCTTGTCTGTAACGTGATCAGGGTTGTTGCCAGAACTGTCCGGATCGGCAGGCAAATTTGGCTGCATCGGGGTGGATTTGGGGAAGGGTGTTTAACGCTACTATCAAACACAAATTCATCAATACGGCCCAGAATACAGCATCCTGTAAGGCAGTCACATACAAACGACGCAGCCACCGCTCACGACATCACCACCTCCTCGAAACCAACTACACAGCTAATGCATGTCAGCAATAACCACAATGATACATCTAGTGCAGTGTTTGTCATTGCAACCAACTGGCAACCATGCTAATAAGGAAGTAACTAAACCGCTACTGCCCCTGAAGTCCTCCGTTAGTGACGGCCCTGAATGTGACCACTGTAAACATAGCGGCCTGCAAATCGAACTTTAGCCAACTCAGTTTATGCACAGCGAAACACCCACCTACACACACACTAGGGAGCAGTAAGCACACCTTGGTATGAATGACCAGCAGCTTTTTCACTTGTCGGTCATGTACAACATACAGTCCCACCACTGTTTTCCTTCGGAAAACCCGGAATTCTTAACAACACCCCAGAAGAGTCCTGCTGTACCCGGCAGTGCTGCATCACTTTCCTGCTAAAATCTCAAGTAGGAAGTCACTGCGCAGTTCCAGCTGATTGTGAGGGCGGATGTTGTTGTCCGCATGCTGCTTATTACGGAAGTAGCCAATTCCGGTAATTCCGACCGCTGAGAGCATTCGGCACCTAAACGCTGAATTTCCAGGGGCTGATTCACTTCATGGACAAAGTGGATTGAAGGGCTTTAAATCGTGCAAACAGAGACGCAGCTCTCTGGAAACATGTTGACTCCGAGTGTCAGTGCTTACATTTCCCTCAACTTCCGCATTGAGTCAGTTCAGTAAACGAGGAGTGATGAAACCGGCTGGAAATACTGGGATAAAAAAAATGCCAAAGCTGGAGATACGCTGAGAAAGTGATGTCCTCAAACGTGCGTCTTCACTGGGAGCTCAAACTTCACCATTCATCTCGGACATTGTGCATGCGGGAGGTGTAGGCTGACTTCACTCGTGCGGATATGTCCATAAATTTCCATTTTCACGCAGGCGTGTGTTTTAGCTCCGGCTTTGTAACGGAGGAGAAAGAGGCCTTGCATTTCAAACGGCACTCCCACAGTGGCCCCCGGCAGGAAGCTCCACTTTTAGCCGCCGTGTTTGAGGGTCAGTCTTTAGATGCTGTTGGATGTTCTCAGGAGTGGCCCTCAGGGCAGAGACACAACGTGAGTCACAGCTTAAAACTCACAAACACAAACAACTCACAAACAGCCCCAACCCTGGAATGATGTGCTGCCAACTGTTGGCGGTTAGCGGCACTCATGTCTCACACAAATTGATCCACAAGCTGCCACGAAACCATAAAACTGCTAAATCATTTCTAGACAAAAAGATATAGTGAAATATACCCCCAAAGAGGGTTCTTTAATGGTTCTTTAGTAAATGCAATGGTTCTATTTGAAACCATAAAAAGACTGGTATTTATGCTCTTGAAAACACGGTTCTTCAAGTGTTCTAGAGTAAAGGCAATGGTTGTATCTGGAACTATGACTGCTATCAATGCTCTTAAAAAGACGGTACTTCAAATGTTCTAGAGTAAAGAGAATGGCTCTATTTGAAACCATGAAAAAAAATGGTTCTTTAAGATTTCTTGAGTACAGACAATGGTTCTATTTGGAACCATATCTGCTGTTATTGCTCTTAAAAAGACGGTTCTTCAAGTGTTCTAGAGTAAAGGCAATGGTTGTATCTGGAACCATGACTGCTATCAATGCTCTTAAAAAGATGGTATTTCAAATGTTCTAGAGTAAAGAGAATGGCTCTATTTGAAACCATGAAAAAAATGGTTCTTTAAGATTTCTTGAGTACAGACAATGGTTCTATTTGAAACTATGACTGCTATTAATGCTCTTACAAAGACGGTTCTTCAAGTGTCTAGAGTAAAGGCAATGGTTCTATTTGGAACCACAAGTTCTGTATATGCTCTTTAAAAAGATGGTTCTGCAAGGGTTCTTTAGTAAAGGGAATGTTTCTATTTAGAACTACGAGTTCTGTATATATTCCTAAAAATGGCTCTTTGGTGGTTCTTGAGTAAAGACAATGCTTCTATGTGGAACCATTACTTCTATTTATGCTTTTAACAAAGAGGGGTTTTTTTTAGTTCCGTATATGCTATTTAAAATGTGGTTCTTCAGTGGTTCTTTAGTAAAGGCAGTGGTTGTAATTAGAGTTCTATATAAACTCTTATTAAATATGCTGAAATGGTTTCTCAGAATGGAGAATGTGATGGAGAATATGGTTCTATATGGCAGCAAATGGGGTTCTTGTATTCTTACAAGCTTGACATGCTTTTTGGTGTTGTATGAAATGATTTTCAAAAAGATTCAATATAGAACCGAATACAGAACATTCTCCATCGGTCTGAAGAATCCTTCCAGCAGGCAAATGACCATATAAGCATGGACATAGTTCTATGTAGAACTCCTGGTTCTAAATGGAGCGGTTGCCCTTATTAAATAAGAACTATCGAGTTGGGAGATTTCCACACCACACCGAATGTGTTTATGTTAACCTCACACACAGAGAGACGCAGAAGAAAGGGTCAACTTGTTCAGGTCTCGAATGATCAGCAAGTTCTCCAGATCCCCAGATCGTACACAGTGCAGCTGTACATAGTGACATGATCAGTACTGGTATATCTAGCCTTGTTTCCAAAGAGCAGCTCCACTGACCCTCCATGATGTATCTGGAATGAGTCACGCGACCCCACCAACAGGTTTCTATATTGGTTCTTCAAGGGTTCTTAAAGGCAATGGTTCTATGTAGAGTCGGTCCCAAAAAGGCAATGGTTCTATTTAGACTCGATTCCAAAAAGACAATGGTTCTATTTAGACTCGATTCCAAAAAGACAATGGTTCTATTTAGAGTCGATTCCAAAAAGACAGTGGTTCTATTTAGAGCCGATTCCAAAAAGACAATGGTTCTATGTAGAGCCGATTCCAAAAAGACAATGGTTCTATTTAGAGCCGATTCCAAAAAGACAATGGTTCTATGTAGAGTCGATTCCAAAAAGACAATGGTTCTATTTAGACTCGATTCCAAAAAGACAATGGTTCTATGTAGAGTCGATTCCAAAAAGACAATGGTTCTATTTAGAGCCGATTCCAAAAAGACAATGGTTCTATTTAGAGTCGATTCCAAAAAGACAATGGTTCTATTTAGACTCGATTCCAAAAAGACAATGGTTCTATTTAGAGCCGATTCCAAAGAAACAATGGTTCTATTTAGAGCCGATTCCAAAAAGACAATGGTTCTATTTAGACTCGATTCCAAAAAGCCAGTGGTTCTATTCAGACTCGATTCCAAAAAGCCAGTGGTTCTATTTAGAGTTGATTCCAAAAAGCCAGTGGTTCTATGTAGAACCATGAGGTATCTATCTATCTATCTATCTATTAGTCAGTCATTCCCACATGTTGTGGTTTGGATTGAATGTTCTCCACATGCCTGTTCCCTGATTTTGTTATCCCTGACTGTCCATGGCTTGTGAAGGTTAACCCCGCTCCTCTCTCTTTCTCCTCAGGAGCAGTTTGAGTTTGCATTGACTGCAGTGGCGGAGGAGGTGAACGCCATACTCAAAGCACTGCCTCAGTGAAGACGCTTCAACAGTCTCTCTCTTTGTGTATCTCTTCCTCTATCCTTTCTTCCTGTGAATCAGTGACCTGCTATTATCTTTGTCATGAACTGATAGAAGAACAAAACCGTAGTGCTGGAATTAGAAGTCATGAAAATATGATGTTGAATATGCTTCCATGACCCCGTGTACTGCCTACAACTCCGATTGTTATCATATCTCTTTAAAATGACTATTCGGAATGACGTTCCATTTATATATATATGAGATTACAGGTTGTATCTGATGACGTGGCGTGGATGGCAATATACTGTATATGATATCCAATAGCTGTGTGTATTTATCGTATCTCAGATTCATGTAGAGGTTGGAAACTCTCTCCCGCAAAGTTCCCGAGAAGCAGGAAGGTGCTCATAAAAGATGAACCAGTTACATACTTATTTGAAATTATTTATTTATTTATTTATTTATTTATTTATTTTTACTGTGTTTACGGTATACAATCATATGCATCCCCAGACAAATAACAGGTTATGCTGACGTTCTAGGCGACCATATATAAATATATATTTTTTTATTTGTTAATTTTTGTTTTATTTGTTCTTACACATACATATGTCTATTTATATACACGTGTGTATGTATCTGGTATCGAAGATGTTCTCTGACTTCTTCAGTAAGATGGTTCTCCAAGAGTTCTTTAGTAAAGACAATGGAACCATGAACACTCAAAGAACCAGTTGCATGCTCTACATCATGAAATGTTCTTCAGATTGATGGAAAATGTGTTTGAGGTATATGGTTGTATATAGCACCAAAAAGAGGTCCTTCTGTTGTTACAGTAGAACAATCTTTTTCAAGAATGTTCCAAATAGAACCCTATACAGCTCATTCTCGGTCAATCTGAAGAACCATGCCAGCATGCAAATTACACTTAAAGCCTGCAGATATGCTCATGGTTCTATATAGAACTATTTTCTTCTGTCTATACTAAAGAACCCTTGAAGAACCATCCTTTTTAAGATTGTACGTCTAAGAACAATTTCTAAAAGGTCATTTAAAGAAACATTGCAGCAGGTTCTCCTTCATGGAGAAGAACCATTTCAATATTCAGTTGGTTGCTTTGATTTAACATGCCTCTATCCATGAACACTGCCTTCACTAGAGAACTCTAGAGAACCTTAATATTTTCCTGACCAGTTTTTTAAAAACCTTCCTGGGTGGGCCTGAGACTAGTACTGCTACTGAGACCTAAAAACTGGAGATATGAAATAACCCAGGTTTGGTGAAGGAGCATGCCTGAAGATCCTCCTACCTCTAATCCAACTTCCCACACATTTCCATCTCCACCTTCCATTTTTTTACGACCAAGTTTCCACAACACACCACCTCCATGTTCCTCAGCCCTGCCTGTGTTCAGGAAGGAGGTGTCTGGCCTTCTGGGTTTAAGCAGAACAGGTTCTCAGAGTTCTCTTGTCTGATACTGATACTACAAACATGTTGATGGCATGGTCCGACCTCACAATCTCATCAATCATGATCAACCACTGCTCTTCCGGTTCTACTACATGAGCTGGTTTCTGCATCTGTTGCACTCAATTCTTGAGCACCTTAAACATCTCAAATAGCCCATTTTGACCAGCATGGATTGAGTTCCGTTCCGGTTTGCGCCCCTAATTTCCACCAAAGATAAAACAGGTTTCGGAATCCGAGAGGCTCATTCCCAGCTGGAACCAAAGAATAGTAGGTTCTTCAGCACAAACCATGAGTGCATCTGTGGACGTGTCAGTGTGTCACAGCAATGGTGACACCCAGTGGTCTGCTGGAGAACCTCTTCTACGTCTTCTTGTCTCCGGTAGTTGATCCGTGCTGCTTTCTGGATATAAACAAACATCTGGAATAACAGCCCAAACGCTCACAGGTCATCTATACGCTCCGCCATCTTGGTACTGCTGTTTACTACCACTGTGCAGCGCCCTCTGTTGATGTTGATGGTGTATCCTTTCACGTTCCTTGATTCCAATAAAAACTGGTGAAGTGCAGGCTAGTTCTCTGAATAGCACCAAGGTTCTAAGTAGCCTGAACAGAACCAGCTCAAGATCCAGGGTTCATTTTGGTCGAAAAGTCCTAAAAGACTTCTCTTGGACGTGGAATTGATGACTAGTATTTGGAAAGAAAAGAACTGGTTCATCTGTTACAGTTTTCAGAGCGTCCTGTTCCTCGGGAATCTTTATGTGTTTGGCATTCTAGCCCATATATACATATCTACAGTACCGGTCAAAAGTTTGGACACGCCCACCTAAATGGATGGTGTTGGTGATCTTAAAGACTCTACAGTCGTACACTTACCAGCTCCAACTGATGAGAGTCTGAACCAGTCCATACCCTGATATACCCCATATCCTCTTGATGTACACAGTATGATATTTCTCCATATCTCCACCTCTAATATATATTTAGTGGTGTAAAAACTTTGATCTCTTTTTCTGCACAGTGTAAAAGCTCTAGTTCTCCTTTCAGTTTAGTGAATATTCATGATGGACCGACCAATAGAATTGCTCCAAACCTGCTTAGAAATAAACCTTGTTCTATCAGCCCCCACTGCAGGTTAAGAAAGCTGGTTCATCCTCCTGTAAAGCTCCATTCTGGAGGGTTTTAAGGTGGACTGTATAATTCCATGAGTGTTAATTTATAGTTTGGTGTCTTCTATAACATATGCCTTCTATGAGGATCTGTCTCTAAACTTTTGACTGGTGGTGTACATGGAAATCTATCTGTATTTGTGTAAGGTAGATTTGTTCAGACTACTGCGATGATGTGTACATTGATATGATTACACCTGCTGAAGAGTTGATGAGCAATATCAGTGCGATGATAGACTGTATTTTAGTTTTAACTGTCTTGTGTTAGAGCTCGGAACAGATATTATACAGGGACCATTGTGATGTTTCTGTGTTTCTTCCACCATCTAATATGCAGATAATACAGAAAAACTCAAACACAGTGTCGGAGTGTTTGCCAAATTGTACATAATATTTTTGTGTGGATGGTATAAAGTATATAATAATAAACTTCAAAGTGATGGACCATGAGTGGCTCTCATTTCTATTTGCTTCAACTGGAAAAAGACGACACCAAGCCAAACAACACTGTAGTTTTTGTTATTTGATAAACGTCCAGTGTGCATTAGAGGGTTGCCAGACTAACACTATACTGCCAAAAGTATTCACTCCCCCATCCAAATCATTGAATTCAGGTGTTATAGTCACTTCCATGGCCACAGGTGTATAAAACCAAGCACCTAGTCATGCAGACTGCTCCTACAGACATTAGTGAGAGAATGGGTCGCTCTCAGGAGCTCAGTGAAGTCCAGCGTGGTACCGTGATAGGATGCCACCTGTGCAACAAGTCCAGTCGTGAAATTTCCTCCCTACTAAATATTCCACAGTCGAGTGTCAGTGGGATTATAACACAGTGGGAGCGATTGGGAATGACAGGACAGGACACGTACAATGACAGAGCGGGGTCAGCGGATGCTGAGGTGCATAGTGTGCAGAGGTCACCAACTTTCTGCAGAGTCGATCACTACAGACCTCCAAACTTCATGTGGCCTTCAGATCAGCTCAAGAACAGTGTGTAGAGAGCTTCATGGAATGGGTTTCCATGGCCGAGCAGCTGCACCCAAGCCTTACATCACCAAGTGCAATGCAGAGCGTCGAATGCGGTGGTGTAAAGCACGGTCACTGGACTCTAGAGCAGTGGAGATGTGTTCACTGGAGTGACCAATCACGCTTCTCCGCCTGGCAATCCGATGGACGCGTCTGGGTTTGGCGGTTGCCAGGAGAACGGTACTTGTCTGGCTGCATTGTGCTGAGTGTAAAGTTTGGTGGAGGGATTACGGTGTGAGCTTATATGCACTTCCATCAAGTGCTCTTTGGGTTCACTGGAATTATCTACATGCCACGTGTAAGTGACTGCACGTCTCGGCGCCTGATTATGGTCAGATCACTCAAGATGGGCGTCACCTGTGACTGAAACGTACCTAATAGCATGTAAGACTCCTTTGATAGCTCATTTGGTAGAGCAGAGGACTGTAGTGGTTCTATAAAGCTATCCTTAGGTCACTAGTTCAAATCCGGCTCAAAGTAAACAACTGGTTGGTACAGTGTAGCGGGTAACAAGTCTACTACCTGTGCTCTAGACTGGGGTTCCATCCCCTACCTGGCCAAGAACCCTACTCTATACCAATAAGTGTCCTTGGGCTAGACTCCTAACACTGCCTTCATCAGCCTGTATAAGAAATGATCAAGCTGTAAGTCGCTCTGGATAACAGCTGTGATTGGATTTGATATGGACTGGACAATGTTCAAAGGATAAAAATAGATGGTTCTTCAAGGGTTCTTTGTAAAGGAATTGGTTCTATTTAATCCTTCATTGGTTTTGTGTAGACAATGGTTGTATTTCGAACCATGAGTTCCAGTTACGCTCCTAAAAAGACGGTTCTTCAAGGGTTTTTGAGTGTAGACAATGGTTGTATTTGGAACATTGAGTTCTAAAAATGTTTAAAAAGATGGTTCTTCAAATGTTCTCCTTTCGTATTGTATTTGGAACCATGAGTTCTAGTTGTGCTCCTAAAAAGATGGTTCTCCAAAGGTTTTTGAGTGTAGACAATGGCTGTAGTTGGAACCATGGGTTCTATTTGTACTCTTAAAAAAGATGCTTTAAAGGTTTTGAGTACAGACGATTCTATTTGGAACCATGAGTTCTGTATGTGCTTTTAAAAAGATGGTTCTTCGGGGGTTCTTAGATAAAGACAATAGTTCTATTTAGCACCAAGCGTTCTGTTTATACTTTTAAAAAAACGTGGCTCTACAAAGGTTCTTCAGTAAAGACAATGGGTCTACATAGAACACATGTGATTAAATGGTTCTTTGCATGGTGAAATGTTTCTTTAGGAGAATATGTTGCATATGGTTCTATGTGCCACCAAAAAGCATTCTTCTCTACTCAGCAGAACCTTTTTGGTGCTATATAAAGTAATTTTCCAAAGTAATCTGTGTAGATACAGCACATTTTCCATCAATCTGAAGAACCATTTCAGCATGCAAATAACCATAGAAGCACGTACGTTTCTGGATGTAGGCCACATCAATGTTCAAACGTTAAAAAAGATGGTTCTTCAAAGGTTCTTCTTTCATAAAGGAATTGTTTCTATTCCAAAACATGAGTTCTATATACACTCTTAAATAGATGGTTCTTCAAGACTTTTTGAGTGTAGACAATGGTTCTATTTGGAACCACGAGTTCTATATACACTCTTAAA
>JAVGWN010000078.1:0-18658 GCA_034552555.1 Semaprochilodus insignis | reverse complement strand
GTAAATTACTCAAGAATGTCATTTTACTTCCAGAGCCCTTTCTTGTTCACGATTATTTCCCTCCCTCTCTCCCTCCCTCCCTCCCTCCCTCTCTCTTTTACCCTCTCCTTCTCTCCTTCACTCCCGAACTTAAGAATTCCGCACTTCTTAAGACATGAAAGTGTTGGAGTACTTTAGGAGAAGGGAACCCCAGCTGCACTCTCGCTTGCTTTCAAAACGCTTCACTCTCCCTGTCTCTCTCCTCCTCTCTCTCAACCCCTCTCTCTCCGTCTCTTCATGTCTCTCTGAGGAGTAGGGGGTTCTTTCTTTTCTTCGGGAATAGCGAGTGAATGGAGAATGAGAGCTTGTTAGGCCTCCCTGGCCCGAGTGTGTGTAGGGCCTGCAGTATTGAATTTCTTTTGCTCACGCTAAATGGAACCCTGCGTCCAGCCACGCTGAGCTTTTCACCCATTAACCGTTTCGACTAGAGCTCAGCTGCGGTCAGAGCACAACACAGCTTGCACGTGAGCTGAGGCTTCCTGACCAATGTCATATATCGGTCAGCTCCAATCAGATTGAAACTCTGCAGTGGCACTGACATGGTTGTGGTGGTGTGTAGTACATAGTGTCACTCCTGGACTGAGAGTCGTCCACCAACCAAAACTATCCAGCCCAAAAGCATCCTGTGCATAGTGTCCTGTGGGCAGTGTCCTGTGGGCAGCGTCCTGTGCGCAGCGTCCTGTGGTCAGCATCACGTGGGCACTGTCCCGTGGGCTGCGTCCTGTGGGCAGTGTCCTATGACCACTGATGAAGGACTAGAGGATGACCAACACTGTACTGTGCAGCAGCAGATGAGCTATCATCTCTGATGATACAAGGTGGACCAGCAAGGTAGGAGTGTCTAATAGAGTGGACAGTGAGTGGACACAGTGTTTAAACACTCCAGCAGCACTGCTGTGTCTGATCCACTCACACCAGCACCACACACACTAACACACCACCATCACGTCAGTGTCACTGCAGTGCTGAGAATGATCCACCACCCACATCATACCTGCTCTGTGGTGGTCCTGTGGGGGTCCTGACCACAAAGTATGCAGATGGAAACAGGTGGTTTTGATGTTATGGCTGATTGGGGTATGCAAGATTATGAACAAACAGTGGAAAGATGTAAATGCAACTTCTGCAGCATTTCTAACACTGAGTATATGAACGTAATATAAACCAGGAATTGTGGCATAAGCACAAGTTTGGACAGCTGGTACTTAGTAACACCCCCTTAGGCAGATTTCACAGCTTGCTAAAGCTTGTAGCCAGCTAGGAATCTTTCTATGCTTCTATTCTAGGCTTTCTTGGAATTTCCACCCACTCCTTTCCTCGCTTCCAGTTCTGCAGTATACTTGGGCCGTCTTACATGTACAGCATGTACCCACAGAACGGTGATTCATTCAGGGGACTGTGAGGGCCATACCAGAAGACTGTGTTTCTTCAAGTAGAACACGGTGGCTCAGTTTGGACTGGCGTCCTGTTGTAGAAGCCAGCCTCTTTGCAGCTTCAGTTTCATGACTGTCTGGGTCAGTTCTGCTCCAAAAGTTAGCCGATATGTAGTGGAGTAAATGCATCCATCTACCTGTGCACCCTTTTCCGTGCCCCTGGCTACCACTCACTCAAAGCCATAAGAGATCAATACAACTTGACAGTTGGCACAGTGTTCCTTTCATCAGATGCTGAGGCTGGAGTTTTTGCTTTATCTACATGTTGATTGTGTATACAGACGTTGACTTGAGGTTGTAGGTAAGATCTTCTTCCATGCAGATCAAGCAGTGCTGCACAGTATAACAATGCACCGCCAGTCCTGTGTCAACTAAACCGGAAAACAGGTCCTTTGCTGCCATATGGGGGTTTTGCTTTGCCTTTCTGTCCAGCATATGAGCAGTTCTATCTGAGAGCTTTTTCTTGGTCTTCCAGATTTTGCCTTGACTGTCACAGTTTCCCCTAACTAATATTTAAAGCTGAATGTGCTTTGATATCTGATATATATATCTATAATATCGTTAACATTCCATAACAATATAGAAATGTGTGTTGCACATGGACCTGGACATAAAAATCCAGTTTCAAGAGCACCCAGTGAGAGCACCAGTGGCTGCATTTGTCAACCAATGACTGTATAAATCATGTGTGTGTATATCATATATATCATATATACAGTCAATAAGTGTGTGTATTATTTATATATTTATATATACAGTCAGTGTACATGTCTCATATGTCATATACTGTCAGTGAGTAAATCTATCATATATACAGTCATTAAGTGTATACATCATATATATCATATATACAGTCAATGAGTGTGTATATTATTTATATCTTATAAGGTGTCAGGGTACATATCTACGTAAATCTATCATATATAAAGTTATTAAGTGTATATATCATATGTACGGCCATTGAGTTTATATATGTCATATAGACAGTCAATAGTTGAGCTTCTCAGGGAACTTTCGATCATGTAGCTCATGGATTCTTGTTACAGTGGAGGATCCCAAAGGGAACCGGAGCTTTTCACTATGCTGTTGCTTTTGTTGGTTTGCTGCTCATTGACTTGACTTAGCCATAGTTCTCTTGCCAGCACTGTTCCGCATAGTCTGCTGAAAGTACCACGGGAGCCATGTGAAAGCTGTATATAAGCAAGACAGCTACAATCCCAGATTCCATCGCAGCAACAAACAGTACGGTGCAGCTGGACTTCAACCGCCATTACTACAGATACTCAAATTAGGAAAAGCCAATACCGTCATTATAAGAACCACTGCCTGTAAACAATTCCTGGGATTATGCATCATGTTTTCCTGCCCTTATTTGGAGCAGACTCCTAACTCCACATTAGGAGTTAAGCTCAAACTAATTCCGTTTTTCTTCACGAGTAACTAACCTAAAAAGAAAGCCAGGACATACATACTGCTCTCACTTAGCCTACTCAACAAGAGCTAACAAAAGGAAAAGCCGCCCACTCCTACTCTTCCTGAACAATACGCTACCGCTCGTACGGCTTACAGAGGTGGGAAAGTGGATATATAATGACATAATGAGCGTAATCTCTCTTTCCCAGCAGATCTCTTACACAATATAGAAATGGCAGTCAATTAGCCCTTAACACAAAGCAGCACGCACTGAAGAAACAGACCGTGTCTGGAAATGAGGCTGAAGCCTCTCACTTCCCTCCATGTCTCCACTTGAGTTAATATAACTTGCAGGTGCAATCGACCTGATGCCGTCCCGATTTTCTTCACCACAGCGGCCATTACATCAGTGATCTAAAGCTGCGTCTGTAAGCTAGAAAAGAAAGAGACAAAGAGAGAGAGAGGAAAGGAGGTGTATGTGTAATGAGTCTAAATTCAGTGTTTCGTTCTGCAGGTGCAAAGGAGATTGATATCGCGGCAACACTGGAACACCTGAGGGATCAACGTGCAGGCATGGTTCACACCAAGGTAAGTCCAATCACCTCTTACCTCAGCTGACCAGGCTTCACCAGACCCCACCTGACCACACCTAACTCTACCTGGGTTGCGTTCACCCCCGACAAAGCAAAGCTAAACACTTATGCAAGTGGAAACAGAGAAGGTCATTCCCAGCTAGGTCCGAGAAGGTCATTCCCAGCTAGGTTTAGATAAGGTCATTCCCAGCTAGGTCAGAGAAGGTCATTCCCAGCTAGGTTTAGATAAGGTCATTCCCAGCTAGGTCAGAGAAGGTCATTCCCAGCTAGGTCAGAGAAGGTCATTCCCAGCTAGGTTTAGAGAAGGTCATTCCCAGCTAGGTTTAGAGAAAGTCATTCCCAGCTAGGTTTAGAGAAAGTCATTCCCAGCTAGGTTTAGAGAAAGTCATTCCCAGCTAGGTCACAGAAGACCATTCCCAGCTAAGTCAGAGAAGGTCATTCCCAGCTAGGTCAGAGAAGGGCATTCCCAGCTAAGTCAGAGAAGGGCATTCCCAGCTAGGTATAGAGAAGGTCATTCCCACCCAGGTCAGAGAAGACCATTCCCAGCTAAGTCAGAGAAGGTCATTCCCAGCTAGGTCAGAGAAGGGCATTCCCAGCTAGGTTTAGAGATGGTCATTCCCACCCAGGTCAGAGAAGGTAATTCCCGGCTGTATTTGTTCTAAAACGTTCCAGGAATATCCAGTGCCATTTTCCATTAGTGTTTTCAGCTGGAAGTTTTTCTTTTGGTTACCAGAATGTTCTTTCTAAAGGTAGGAGAACGTTCTCTAAAAACTCATCTCAGGTCTCAGCAACATCCATGAAACATTTTCCGAATGTTGAGCTGGGAATGTTCTTCTTTTGTTATCATGGAACATAATCTGTAGCCCTGGGCAAATCCTCAGAACATCTTCTGAATGTTCAGTTAGAACGTTATGTCTTAGTTAACATCCAACCCATTAGGAACATTATCTAAAATGACAAACATCTTTAAAATGTTCTTAAAACATCAGACTAAAACATTTTCTCTAAAACTTTATTACAACTTGTAGACAACGTTAGCCAAAGTTCTGGGAACGTTCCCTGCTAGCCTGGTTATTGGTATCACTTTCCTTGAGAAATAGAATGGGAGTATTCTTCTTTTGTCATCATGTGACATAATCTGTGGCCCTGGGAACATCCTCAGGACATCCTCTGAACGTTCAGTTAGAACGTTATGTCTTACTTAACATTTAATCTTTATATACATTATCTGAACATATAAACATCTTTAAAATGCTCTTTGGACATTAGACTACAACATCTTCCTTTCAAACTTTATTAGAACTAGGTAATTAATGGTAGCCAAAGTTGGTATTGGTATTGATATTCCTTTCCAGAGAATTTTTGGAGCCTGTTTACAAATAACCTTATAAAAACAAACCCCAACAAACCCCACACATGGACTTTTTAATAGTGTGCTGTTTATACACACGTCGGTGCTAATTACAGTATATACGTTGTGCATATATGACGCGTCCATCAAACCAGAGAAAACGTTCCTAAAAACCCGTTTCACACCGTTTCAACAAATCATGTTCAACATGTGCACAATGTTTTGAGACTGAACATGCCCCTGATCTCACCTGACCTCAACAAACAACACCTGACTTGGTTAGCTTAACGCTAACATACTATTAGAAATGCAATGAGGGTGCTAGCAGAAATTAGCATTATGATAGAGGCATTTCCTTCTTGGATATTTATGCCTCAGACTGATCCAGAGGGTCAGTACTCACAGGTGCCATAAAGTGGGCACCAAGTTCTATATAACTAAAACTTGAGAAGCTTGTAGAGGAACTTGCAGACCCAGGTGATAACGACCTGCCCGTGCCATATCTACAACACAAACACATTTTATTTACTATCTAAACCACCCGTGATCCTGACTTCTGAGTTTGTACAGTATATCGTCCCTGTCCAGTGAAGAAACACGTCTCTCCATTTTTGTTGGTTTTTACTTTTATCCATTTGAACGCTGTGTGAAAATTTCATAACGAATGGACCAACAGAAATGGCCCAAAATTCCTTGGAAAAAAAGTCTGGCTCCATTGACTTGCACTAAAATGTATTAATTATAATTAAATTAAATTAATAATGAATTCAATCGTTAAATTAAATGTATGAAAAGTATGAAATTCATAATTAAAAATTTAAATTAGGATTAAAAATTAAATTAGAATTATAATTAATTAGGTTTTTGCCCTCTTCTGTAAGGTTACCAAGTTTTTCTTTGGACAGGGATGATATGGAATACTGATGATGGTGAAATAGTGGAAAATCTGAAAATTGATTAAATGCATTTTTGGGCTCACTGGTAGGCGTTACAACACTTTTGATTAGGGTGTTTTGCTTACGTACCCTCAGTAACTTACTTCGTAGGTTGTTTGGAGTGCAACAATAATCAATAAACCAATACATTATGCAGAGAGAGTCTTATTGGTCAATAATGCTAGGTCATGCTTCAGATACCCTACTGGTTATATTGACGCTCTATGGCATTTTGTAAAACAAACTTTACTGAGGTTTGAGTTCATGGCCATGAGAAAACCTCGAGACACACACGAGACATGAGCTTGCATGAGGCTAAGAAGTGCATATAACCTTCCATTGCTAATTAGCCACATTAGCCTGGTAGCTCCAGTTCAATCTAAAGAACGGAACCCAACACGTCTTGGAAGGACTACTGTGTAGACTCGAGGCTTGGTCAGAGTATGTTTTAAGGGAGCGTGTGCTAATTGCAGATGATTTTTTTCCCTGCACCGATAACTCTCAGAATAAAGAACACTGTGTGCTTCATTAAACGCAGGCGCTGAGAGATGAAGCAATCATACACATGCACACTCGCACTCAGCCCTGCAATTAAACCAGCACCCTACGCAGCAATAACCAAAGCCCGCCACTGTAATTAAGCCCGTGAGATCAATCTATAATTCAAAGTCAGGTAGTCAATACAACACGGCTCTGAAAATTAGGTTCCCATTGATTTTGCTTTCCTTGTCACATATGCTTTATGCATAGTATATAAGCGCTGCTGCTATGGGGAGCTGTTGCTGAGCATTCACATTGCATCTGAGAGACCCTGCGGGATCACAGTGCCGACCGGATAATGGCCGGAAAGGTGTTTTTGTATGTGTGTAGCTGAGAATTACAATGTTCTCATAACATCTCAACAGGTCTAAGCAAGCCCCGTGTAGCCAGACCGTGAACGGAGTCCATACGGAACACTGTCTGTAGAGAACATTGCTTTTCTTCCCAGACAGTTTTAACCCCCCACTACAGTACAAATCACAAACACAGTCCTAATTCCAAAACCGGTACTCATCCAAATGCCCTAATCCCCAATATAGTACTAATCCAAAACACAGTTCAGACCTCAAATATCGTATTAAACACAGTCCTGACTTCAGTTGTGATACTAATCCCAGAAACAGTTTTACCTCCAAATACAGTACAAATCACACAGTCCTAATTCCAAAACCAGTACTAATCCAAATGCCCTAATCCCCACTATAGAATAAATCCCAAACCCAATTGTAAACCAAGCCAATCATAAACTCTGCTGTAACCACAAGTAGACTACTTATCCCAGGCACTGACCTAACCTCAGACTATAAGAAGCCACTCATTCTAAACAACCTCCTGATTTTAAATCTAGTAATGATCCTAAATTAAGTCCTAATGCTAAAACACTACTAATCCCAAATGCAGCCCTGAGCCCAAACATAGTACCAGTCCCAAATACAGTTCAGACACCAAATATCGTATTAAACACAGTCCTGACTTCAGTTGTAATACTAATCCCAGATACAGTTTTAACCCCCAAATACAGTACAAATTACACAGTCCTAATTCCAAAATCAGTACTAATACAAATGTCCTAATCCCAATATAGTACTAATCCCAAACACAGTTCAGACCTCAAATATCGTATTAAACACAGTCCTGACTTCAGTTGTGATACTAATTCCAGAAACAGTTTTACCCCCAAATACAGTAGAAATAACACAGTCCTAATTCCAAAGCCAGTACTAATCCAAATGCCCTAATCCCCACTATAGAATAAATCCCAAACCCAATTGTAAACCAAACCAATCATAAACTCAGTAGACTACTTATCTCAGGCACTGACCTAACCTCAGACTATAAGAAGCCACTCATGCTAAACAACTTCCTGACTTTAAATCTAGTAGTGATCCTAAATTAAGTCCTAATGCCAAAACAGTACTAATCCCAAATGCAGCCCTGAGCCCAAACATAGTATTAATCCCAAACACAGTTCAGACCCCAAATATCATATTAAACACAGTTGTGGCTTCAGATGTATGGCAGGAAAGGTGTTTTTGTGTGTGTGTAGTTGAAAATTACAACCCATAAAGTTTAAACAGGTCTAAGCAAGCCTGGTGTAGCCAGACCGTGAACGGAGCCCATATGGAACACTGTCTGTTGAGAACATTGCTTTTCTTGGACGTGATCCATTCATGTAACTAGCTATCTATAGGAGCAGGTCGTTTATATCCGGGCTGTGTGTTGAAATATTAGTCCATTTTGTCCTTTGTGATTGTTGCAGCCACGGCAATCAAACAGTGTTATTGATATTGCTGCAACCCCCAAAACTGGATCCACATAATTCCAGCCCTGATCACAAAGAAAGCGCTAATCCCAAAAACAATCTTAAATCCAGACTTTTAACCCCAAATATCATATTAAAAAGAGACCCAACTGAATTCATGGCACTATTCCCAGACAGTGTCATAACTCCAAATATAGTACTAATCCCCAAAACAGTCCTACTAACAAATATAATAATAATCCCAGACAATTGTAACCCCCACATACAGTACAAATCACAAACACAGTCCTAATTCCAAAAACAGTACTAATCCAAAAGCCCTAATCCCAAATATAGTATAAATCCCAAACCCAATTGTAAGACAAAAAGTAGTATTAATCCTAAACTCTGCCATAACTCCAAATAGATTACTTATCCCATGGACTGAGCTAACTTTAGAATATAAGAAGCTACTTATGCTAAACAAATTCCTGACCCTAAATCTAGTACTGGTCCCAAATTAAGTCAAGTGCAGTCCTAATCCCACATACAGTACTAAATTTAGTCTTAACGCCAAATATACTACTCATCCCAAACTCAACTGTAATACAGAATACAGAACTCATCCCAAACTCTGTCCTAACACCAAATATAGCACTACTCCCAGACACAATCATAACCCCAAAAATAAAACTAATCCCAGTTGTATTCCTAACTTTAAATACAGTCCTAATCCCAAATACAGTCCTAATCCCAAACACAGTGCTAATCACCAATGTCCTAACCCCAAATATAGCACTACTTCCAAATGGTTCTATTTGAACTCAGTGTAACCTAAAATATAGTACTAATCCCAAACTCTGTCCTCAAAGTATCAAAGACTGGCATGAATCCCAGTAACAGTCCTAATCCTGATGAAAATCCTAATCCCAAAAGCAATCCTAATCCCAAACACACAAACACAGTCTTGACATTGTCTGTATACTCTCTGAAAAATAGAGGTCTCCTAAATGTTGTTGTTGTATTTGGTTCTATGGAGAACTCTTTAATTGGTGTAGAACCCTTAGTGTATGTGAAGGTTCTTCTAACTTTAAAAAGGGTTCTTCAGACTCACACACTTCATTTATAAAAGAACCCTCCACTTCCAGTGACTAAAGCCGGTTCCTCTATGGCGTCACTCTTCTTGGCACCTTTATTTGTAGGAGTGTAGAGCGACTGATGGAGGAGTGAAGGCAGCTCTCAGGGACGAGGGCAGGATTTGATGTGGTTCTGAAGGAAGTGCACATCACTCAACCCGCATCACGCCGACACGCAGCAGAGCTTTCAGGCGGCTGGAAAGTGCAGGCGCTAAAAAGCCTTGGCGGAGACGTCAATTACGGCGGGCTCTTTGGTCAAATTAGCGGTCAGCACAGCCGTGTCGGGCTCATCTGCCGGAAGACTGCAGGGTAATAGTCTGTTTTACAGACACGCTGGTTTTAATTAGAGACAGACACTTGGGCTGCCTGTGCGGTTTGCCTTGAGTGGATGCACATAATTGTGGTTTGGCCGATGAGATATCGGGCCAGTTAAGCAGAATAGGTCAATAGCAATTGGAGCAGCACTATGGGGCATGCAATGGTGCTCTTGTCTGTAACGTGATCAGGGTTGTTGCCAGAACTGTCCGGATCGGCAGGCAAATTTGGCTGCATCGGGGTGGATTTGGGGAAGGGTGTTTAACGCTACTATCAAACACAAATTCATCAATACGGCCCAGAATACAGCATCCTGTAAGGCAGTCACATACAAACGACGCAGCCACCGCTCACGACATCACCACCTCCTCGAAACCAACTACACAGCTAATGCATGTCAGCAATAACCACAATGATACATCTAGTGCAGTGTTTGTCATTGCAACCAACTGGCAACCATGCTAATAAGGAAGTAACTAAACCGCTACTGCCCCTGAAGTCCTCCGTTAGTGACGGCCCTGAATGTGACCACTGTAAACATAGCGGCCTGCAAATCGAACTTTAGCCAACTCAGTTTATGCACAGCGAAACACCCACCTACACACACACTAGGGAGCAGTAAGCACACCTTGGTATGAATGACCAGCAGCTTTTTCACTTGTCGGTCATGTACAACATACAGTCCCACCACTGTTTTCCTTCGGAAAACCCGGAATTCTTAACAACACCCCAGAAGAGTCCTGCTGTACCCGGCAGTGCTGCATCACTTTCCTGCTAAAATCTCAAGTAGGAAGTCACTGCGCAGTTCCAGCTGATTGTGAGGGCGGATGTTGTTGTCCGCATGCTGCTTATTACGGAAGTAGCCAATTCCGGTAATTCCGACCGCTGAGAGCATTCGGCACCTAAACGCTGAATTTCCAGGGGCTGATTCACTTCATGGACAAAGTGGATTGAAGGGCTTTAAATCGTGCAAACAGAGACGCAGCTCTCTGGAAACATGTTGACTCCGAGTGTCAGTGCTTACATTTCCCTCAACTTCCGCATTGAGTCAGTTCAGTAAACGAGGAGTGATGAAACCGGCTGGAAATACTGGGATAAAAAAAATGCCAAAGCTGGAGATACGCTGAGAAAGTGATGTCCTCAAACGTGCGTCTTCACTGGGAGCTCAAACTTCACCATTCATCTCGGACATTGTGCATGCGGGAGGTGTAGGCTGACTTCACTCGTGCGGATATGTCCATAAATTTCCATTTTCACGCAGGCGTGTGTTTTAGCTCCGGCTTTGTAACGGAGGAGAAAGAGGCCTTGCATTTCAAACGGCACTCCCACAGTGGCCCCCGGCAGGAAGCTCCACTTTTAGCCGCCGTGTTTGAGGGTCAGTCTTTAGATGCTGTTGGATGTTCTCAGGAGTGGCCCTCAGGGCAGAGACACAACGTGAGTCACAGCTTAAAACTCACAAACACAAACAACTCACAAACAGCCCCAACCCTGGAATGATGTGCTGCCAACTGTTGGCGGTTAGCGGCACTCATGTCTCACACAAATTGATCCACAAGCTGCCACGAAACCATAAAACTGCTAAATCATTTCTAGACAAAAAGATATAGTGAAATATACCCCCAAAGAGGGTTCTTTAATGGTTCTTTAGTAAATGCAATGGTTCTATTTGAAACCATAAAAAGACTGGTATTTATGCTCTTGAAAACACGGTTCTTCAAGTGTTCTAGAGTAAAGGCAATGGTTGTATCTGGAACTATGACTGCTATCAATGCTCTTAAAAAGACGGTACTTCAAATGTTCTAGAGTAAAGAGAATGGCTCTATTTGAAACCATGAAAAAAAATGGTTCTTTAAGATTTCTTGAGTACAGACAATGGTTCTATTTGGAACCATATCTGCTGTTATTGCTCTTAAAAAGACGGTTCTTCAAGTGTTCTAGAGTAAAGGCAATGGTTGTATCTGGAACCATGACTGCTATCAATGCTCTTAAAAAGATGGTATTTCAAATGTTCTAGAGTAAAGAGAATGGCTCTATTTGAAACCATGAAAAAAATGGTTCTTTAAGATTTCTTGAGTACAGACAATGGTTCTATTTGAAACTATGACTGCTATTAATGCTCTTACAAAGACGGTTCTTCAAGTGTCTAGAGTAAAGGCAATGGTTCTATTTGGAACCACAAGTTCTGTATATGCTCTTTAAAAAGATGGTTCTGCAAGGGTTCTTTAGTAAAGGGAATGTTTCTATTTAGAACTACGAGTTCTGTATATATTCCTAAAAATGGCTCTTTGGTGGTTCTTGAGTAAAGACAATGCTTCTATGTGGAACCATTACTTCTATTTATGCTTTTAACAAAGAGGGGTTTTTTTTAGTTCCGTATATGCTATTTAAAATGTGGTTCTTCAGTGGTTCTTTAGTAAAGGCAGTGGTTGTAATTAGAGTTCTATATAAACTCTTATTAAATATGCTGAAATGGTTTCTCAGAATGGAGAATGTGATGGAGAATATGGTTCTATATGGCAGCAAATGGGGTTCTTGTATTCTTACAAGCTTGACATGCTTTTTGGTGTTGTATGAAATGATTTTCAAAAAGATTCAATATAGAACCGAATACAGAACATTCTCCATCGGTCTGAAGAATCCTTCCAGCAGGCAAATGACCATATAAGCATGGACATAGTTCTATGTAGAACTCCTGGTTCTAAATGGAGCGGTTGCCCTTATTAAATAAGAACTATCGAGTTGGGAGATTTCCACACCACACCGAATGTGTTTATGTTAACCTCACACACAGAGAGACGCAGAAGAAAGGGTCAACTTGTTCAGGTCTCGAATGATCAGCAAGTTCTCCAGATCCCCAGATCGTACACAGTGCAGCTGTACATAGTGACATGATCAGTACTGGTATATCTAGCCTTGTTTCCAAAGAGCAGCTCCACTGACCCTCCATGATGTATCTGGAATGAGTCACGCGACCCCACCAACAGGTTTCTATATTGGTTCTTCAAGGGTTCTTAAAGGCAATGGTTCTATGTAGAGTCGGTCCCAAAAAGGCAATGGTTCTATTTAGACTCGATTCCAAAAAGACAATGGTTCTATTTAGACTCGATTCCAAAAAGACAATGGTTCTATTTAGAGTCGATTCCAAAAAGACAGTGGTTCTATTTAGAGCCGATTCCAAAAAGACAATGGTTCTATGTAGAGCCGATTCCAAAAAGACAATGGTTCTATTTAGAGCCGATTCCAAAAAGACAATGGTTCTATGTAGAGTCGATTCCAAAAAGACAATGGTTCTATTTAGACTCGATTCCAAAAAGACAATGGTTCTATGTAGAGTCGATTCCAAAAAGACAATGGTTCTATTTAGAGCCGATTCCAAAAAGACAATGGTTCTATTTAGAGTCGATTCCAAAAAGACAATGGTTCTATTTAGACTCGATTCCAAAAAGACAATGGTTCTATTTAGAGCCGATTCCAAAGAAACAATGGTTCTATTTAGAGCCGATTCCAAAAAGACAATGGTTCTATTTAGACTCGATTCCAAAAAGCCAGTGGTTCTATTCAGACTCGATTCCAAAAAGCCAGTGGTTCTATTTAGAGTTGATTCCAAAAAGCCAGTGGTTCTATGTAGAACCATGAGGTATCTATCTATCTATCTATCTATTAGTCAGTCATTCCCACATGTTGTGGTTTGGATTGAATGTTCTCCACATGCCTGTTCCCTGATTTTGTTATCCCTGACTGTCCATGGCTTGTGAAGGTTAACCCCGCTCCTCTCTCTTTCTCCTCAGGAGCAGTTTGAGTTTGCATTGACTGCAGTGGCGGAGGAGGTGAACGCCATACTCAAAGCACTGCCTCAGTGAAGACGCTTCAACAGTCTCTCTCTTTGTGTATCTCTTCCTCTATCCTTTCTTCCTGTGAATCAGTGACCTGCTATTATCTTTGTCATGAACTGATAGAAGAACAAAACCGTAGTGCTGGAATTAGAAGTCATGAAAATATGATGTTGAATATGCTTCCATGACCCCGTGTACTGCCTACAACTCCGATTGTTATCATATCTCTTTAAAATGACTATTCGGAATGACGTTCCATTTATATATATATGAGATTACAGGTTGTATCTGATGACGTGGCGTGGATGGCAATATACTGTATATGATATCCAATAGCTGTGTGTATTTATCGTATCTCAGATTCATGTAGAGGTTGGAAACTCTCTCCCGCAAAGTTCCCGAGAAGCAGGAAGGTGCTCATAAAAGATGAACCAGTTACATACTTATTTGAAATTATTTATTTATTTATTTATTTATTTATTTATTTTTACTGTGTTTACGGTATACAATCATATGCATCCCCAGACAAATAACAGGTTATGCTGACGTTCTAGGCGACCATATATAAATATATATTTTTTTATTTGTTAATTTTTGTTTTATTTGTTCTTACACATACATATGTCTATTTATATACACGTGTGTATGTATCTGGTATCGAAGATGTTCTCTGACTTCTTCAGTAAGATGGTTCTCCAAGAGTTCTTTAGTAAAGACAATGGAACCATGAACACTCAAAGAACCAGTTGCATGCTCTACATCATGAAATGTTCTTCAGATTGATGGAAAATGTGTTTGAGGTATATGGTTGTATATAGCACCAAAAAGAGGTCCTTCTGTTGTTACAGTAGAACAATCTTTTTCAAGAATGTTCCAAATAGAACCCTATACAGCTCATTCTCGGTCAATCTGAAGAACCATGCCAGCATGCAAATTACACTTAAAGCCTGCAGATATGCTCATGGTTCTATATAGAACTATTTTCTTCTGTCTATACTAAAGAACCCTTGAAGAACCATCCTTTTTAAGATTGTACGTCTAAGAACAATTTCTAAAAGGTCATTTAAAGAAACATTGCAGCAGGTTCTCCTTCATGGAGAAGAACCATTTCAATATTCAGTTGGTTGCTTTGATTTAACATGCCTCTATCCATGAACACTGCCTTCACTAGAGAACTCTAGAGAACCTTAATATTTTCCTGACCAGTTTTTTAAAAACCTTCCTGGGTGGGCCTGAGACTAGTACTGCTACTGAGACCTAAAAACTGGAGATATGAAATAACCCAGGTTTGGTGAAGGAGCATGCCTGAAGATCCTCCTACCTCTAATCCAACTTCCCACACATTTCCATCTCCACCTTCCATTTTTTTACGACCAAGTTTCCACAACACACCACCTCCATGTTCCTCAGCCCTGCCTGTGTTCAGGAAGGAGGTGTCTGGCCTTCTGGGTTTAAGCAGAACAGGTTCTCAGAGTTCTCTTGTCTGATACTGATACTACAAACATGTTGATGGCATGGTCCGACCTCACAATCTCATCAATCATGATCAACCACTGCTCTTCCGGTTCTACTACATGAGCTGGTTTCTGCATCTGTTGCACTCAATTCTTGAGCACCTTAAACATCTCAAATAGCCCATTTTGACCAGCATGGATTGAGTTCCGTTCCGGTTTGCGCCCCTAATTTCCACCAAAGATAAAACAGGTTTCGGAATCCGAGAGGCTCATTCCCAGCTGGAACCAAAGAATAGTAGGTTCTTCAGCACAAACCATGAGTGCATCTGTGGACGTGTCAGTGTGTCACAGCAATGGTGACACCCAGTGGTCTGCTGGAGAACCTCTTCTACGTCTTCTTGTCTCCGGTAGTTGATCCGTGCTGCTTTCTGGATATAAACAAACATCTGGAATAACAGCCCAAACGCTCACAGGTCATCTATACGCTCCGCCATCTTGGTACTGCTGTTTACTACCACTGTGCAGCGCCCTCTGTTGATGTTGATGGTGTATCCTTTCACGTTCCTTGATTCCAATAAAAACTGGTGAAGTGCAGGCTAGTTCTCTGAATAGCACCAAGGTTCTAAGTAGCCTGAACAGAACCAGCTCAAGATCCAGGGTTCATTTTGGTCGAAAAGTCCTAAAAGACTTCTCTTGGACGTGGAATTGATGACTAGTATTTGGAAAGAAAAGAACTGGTTCATCTGTTACAGTTTTCAGAGCGTCCTGTTCCTCGGGAATCTTTATGTGTTTGGCATTCTAGCCCATATATACATATCTACAGTACCGGTCAAAAGTTTGGACACGCCCACCTAAATGGATGGTGTTGGTGATCTTAAAGACTCTACAGTCGTACACTTACCAGCTCCAACTGATGAGAGTCTGAACCAGTCCATACCCTGATATACCCCATATCCTCTTGATGTACACAGTATGATATTTCTCCATATCTCCACCTCTAATATATATTTAGTGGTGTAAAAACTTTGATCTCTTTTTCTGCACAGTGTAAAAGCTCTAGTTCTCCTTTCAGTTTAGTGAATATTCATGATGGACCGACCAATAGAATTGCTCCAAACCTGCTTAGAAATAAACCTTGTTCTATCAGCCCCCACTGCAGGTTAAGAAAGCTGGTTCATCCTCCTGTAAAGCTCCATTCTGGAGGGTTTTAAGGTGGACTGTATAATTCCATGAGTGTTAATTTATAGTTTGGTGTCTTCTATAACATATGCCTTCTATGAGGATCTGTCTCTAAACTTTTGACTGGTGGTGTACATGGAAATCTATCTGTATTTGTGTAAGGTAGATTTGTTCAGACTACTGCGATGATGTGTACATTGATATGATTACACCTGCTGAAGAGTTGATGAGCAATATCAGTGCGATGATAGACTGTATTTTAGTTTTAACTGTCTTGTGTTAGAGCTCGGAACAGATATTATACAGGGACCATTGTGATGTTTCTGTGTTTCTTCCACCATCTAATATGCAGATAATACAGAAAAACTCAAACACAGTGTCGGAGTGTTTGCCAAATTGTACATAATATTTTTGTGTGGATGGTATAAAGTATATAATAATAAACTTCAAAGTGATGGACCATGAGTGGCTCTCATTTCTATTTGCTTCAACTGGAAAAAGACGACACCAAGCCAAACAACACTGTAGTTTTTGTTATTTGATAAACGTCCAGTGTGCATTAGAGGGTTGCCAGACTAACACTATACTGCCAAAAGTATTCACTCCCCCATCCAAATCATTGAATTCAGGTGTTATAGTCACTTCCATGGCCACAGGTGTATAAAACCAAGCACCTAGTCATGCAGACTGCTCCTACAGACATTAGTGAGAGAATGGGTCGCTCTCAGGAGCTCAGTGAAGTCCAGCGTGGTACCGTGATAGGATGCCACCTGTGCAACAAGTCCAGTCGTGAAATTTCCTCCCTACTAAATATTCCACAGTCGAGTGTCAGTGGGATTATAACACAGTGGGAGCGATTGGGAATGACAGGACAGGACACGTACAATGACAGAGCGGGGTCAGCGGATGCTGAGGTGCATAGTGTGCAGAGGTCACCAACTTTCTGCAGAGTCGATCACTACAGACCTCCAAACTTCATGTGGCCTTCAGATCAGCTCAAGAACAGTGTGTAGAGAGCTTCATGGAATGGGTTTCCATGGCCGAGCAGCTGCACCCAAGCCTTACATCACCAAGTGCAATGCAGAGCGTCGAATGCGGTGGTGTAAAGCACGGTCACTGGACTCTAGAGCAGTGGAGATGTGTTCACTGGAGTGACCAATCACGCTTCTCCGCCTGGCAATCCGATGGACGCGTCTGGGTTTGGCGGTTGCCAGGAGAACGGTACTTGTCTGGCTGCATTGTGCTGAGTGTAAAGTTTGGTGGAGGGATTACGGTGTGAGCTTATATGCACTTCCATCAAGTGCTCTTTGGGTTCACTGGAATTATCTACATGCCACGTGTAAGTGACTGCACGTCTCGGCGCCTGATTATGGTCAGATCACTCAAGATGGGCGTCACCTGTGACTGAAACGTACCTAATAGCATGTAAGACTCCTTTGATAGCTCATTTGGTAGAGCAGAGGACTGTAGTGGTTCTATAAAGCTATCCTTAGGTCACTAGTTCAAATCCGGCTCAAAGTAAACAACTGGTTGGTACAGTGTAGCGGGTAACAAGTCTACTACCTGTGCTCTAGACTGGGGTTCCATCCCCTACCTGGCCAAGAACCCTACTCTATACCAATAAGTGTCCTTGGGCTAGACTCCTAACACTGCCTTCATCAGCCTGTATAAGAAATGATCAAGCTGTAAGTCGCTCTGGATAACAGCTGTGATTGGATTTGATATGGACTGGACAATGTTCAAAGGATAAAAATAGATGGTTCTTCAAGGGTTCTTTGTAAAGGAATTGGTTCTATTTAATCCTTCATTGGTTTTGTGTAGACAATGGTTGTATTTCGAACCATGAGTTCCAGTTACGCTCCTAAAAAGACGGTTCTTCAAGGGTTTTTGAGTGTAGACAATGGTTGTATTTGGAACATTGAGTTCTAAAAATGTTTAAAAAGATGGTTCTTCAAATGTTCTCCTTTCGTATTGTATTTGGAACCATGAGTTCTAGTTGTGCTCCTAAAAAGATGGTTCTCCAAAGGTTTTTGAGTGTAGACAATGGCTGTAGTTGGAACCATGGGTTCTATTTGTACTCTTAAAAAAGATGCTTTAAAGGTTTTGAGTACAGACGATTCTATTTGGAACCATGAGTTCTGTATGTGCTTTTAAAAAGATGGTTCTTCGGGGGTTCTTAGATAAAGACAATAGTTCTATTTAGCACCAAGCGTTCTGTTTATACTTTTAAAAAAACGTGGCTCTACAAAGGTTCTTCAGTAAAGACAATGGGTCTACATAGAACACATGTGATTAAATGGTTCTTTGCATGGTGAAATGTTTCTTTAGGAGAATATGTTGCATATGGTTCTATGTGCCACCAAAAAGCATTCTTCTCTACTCAGCAGAACCTTTTTGGTGCTATATAAAGTAATTTTCCAAAGTAATCTGTGTAGATACAGCACATTTTCCATCAATCTGAAGAACCATTTCAGCATGCAAATAACCATAGAAGCACGTACGTTTCTGGATGTAGGCCACATCAATGTTCAAACGTTAAAAAAGATGGTTCTTCAAAGGTTCTTCTTTCATAAAGGAATTGTTTCTATTCCAAAACATGAGTTCTATATACACTCTTAAATAGATGGTTCTTCAAGACTTTTTGAGTGTAGACAATGGTTCTATTTGGAACCACGAGTTCTATATACACTCTTAAA
>JAVGWN010000076.1:13673-30717 GCA_034552555.1 Semaprochilodus insignis | reverse complement strand
GGAGTGTATGGATCACCACAGCCAAGATGGACCTAAGGGGGGAAAAAGATCAGAGCTGTATAATCAACTTATGAAGAAAACTTAGTTTCAGGCTCCTAGCCCTCCTGACTGAGAATCTGAGATTTGATACTTAATGCTTTTAGGGAAGATTGTCGTGGTGACCAATGTTAGCCTTCTGTCTGCTTCCGTTCTAATATTTACAATTATTTGTATATATAAACAATACACAACTAACACAGGAATAATAACAGGAGACACCCATCAGAGGGTAGACACACAGACACACTCATTCACTTACACACTCGCACCTGGGGGGGCAATTTAGGAATCAAGGGTTATAGGTACTCACATGGCCAAACAGAGCAGTTCCCTCATCAATCGAGTAATCTGCAGGATCTGGGTAGATCAGCACCGCACTAGCATTCACACTGGCCGCATTAGCAACCTGGAATTTTTGATAAGTGGGAATAAACTCAAATAACGACACATACGACTCAAATTCAGGAGTTATGGTGGAAAAAAAGGGTTACATGGCAACCTTTTCAGCAAAACTAATGTTTCCAGCTCTGACCAAGACGATCCTTCCACTGGGGTTGATCTTTAAGTCTCGCAGCTGTTTGAAGTCGTCCACTAGTCCATAATAGGCGTACAAAACCGCGCCCTGTAAAACACTGCATCTCACTCATTCACGTCCAGTAAGACACACGGAGCTTCACGAAACAGGACCTGAATACAAACCTTCACTAATCCAGTAGCACTGTATGCCAAATAACCCGGTTCTTCAAACTCTGCGTCACGGAACGTCACTCGGTTCGTGCCATGTGTGGGACCTTCCTGAACGTTAACAAGGTGCTCATCGGTCCAGGGCTTCATGTCGTATTCCTTGAAGCTTTCCAGAACCTCTTCACCCAGTTTCTCGTCTCCCAGAGATCCAGCTTCATGACTGTCATTGGAGAATCGACTGAAACACAGAGAGAGAGAGAGAGAGACAGACAGAGAAAGAGCGAGAGATAGAGAGAGAGAGAGACAAACAGAGAAAGAGCGAGAGATAGAGAGAGAGAAACGGAGAGTGAGAGATAGAGAGAGCGANAGAGAGATAGAGAAAGAGGGAGAGAGACAGAAAGAGCGAGAGAAACAGACAGAAAGAGAGAGATAGAGAAAGAGGGAGAGAGACAGAAAGAGCGAGAGAAACAGACAGAAAGAGAGAGATAGAGAAAGAGGGAGAGAGACAGAAAGAGCGAGAGAAACAGACAGAAAGAGAGAGATAGAGAAAGAGGGAGAGAGACAGAAAGAGCGAGATAGAGAAAGAGAGAAACAGAGAGACAGAAAGAGAGAGATAGAGACAGAAAGAGAGAGAGAGAGTTTGGTAGAGTCAGAACTAGGGGTTGCACAAACTAGTCAACTCTACCGCTCAGCAGTGAGGCTTTAAGCTTGACATCGACTAGTCACAGATCAGGGTACGTACCTCTGGCTCCTGAAGGCTAGCAATGCAATCCATGGCTTGTTGGAAAGGGNGAGCTGTAGAGGTTCCTAATGGTGTCCTGTGATAATCCATCCCATGCAGCTTGAATATCCTCACACAGTTCCTGCAGATGGTGCGGTAGGGGTGAAGGTGGAGTGACACCAGGCCTTCTGGACGTATGACGTGTGACAACAAACCGTTCATCTTGCTGCTGACCACGGTGCCTCCACACACGGATTCAGTGAAGTACGCCATCTAATGGAAGTCAGTATTGCTGTATACTGTATTTGAACAAACCCTGTGATGGACTGGTGGACCGCCCAGGCCCTGCCTTCCGCCCATTGAACACTGGGACAGGCTCCAGCATCCCCCAAGACCCAGAACGATTAAGTGGGTCAGAAGAAGATTTGGGCACAATCACGGATTCTTTCATAGCGATATGCTAGGTGCTGCCGCTGGGCTTCAGCCCTCACTACGACGTGTGGTTTAACGGGTCACATGAGGGACATGCACTAACAGCGTAAAACATAGGGGAAATAATAATCTGTCATGCTGTTGCATTGTTAACACCTTCATTTGAACAGCCCTAAAAAAATTTCTGATGCCGGCCCGGCTCTAGAACCTTTACCTGAGACTGCTTTCAATGCTGCTTGTGGTCAGTGTGGCTTTTAGAAAGGCTGTGAGGTTGCTCCAGTCCAAGAAGACATCTGTCCGAACTGGGCCGTCATCACCGTCATCATCAGAGGACTCCGTGTAGAACGCTGGGGTCCTGTCTGTCTTCGGATTAGCAAGATAGCCAATCAGGAATCCTGAAAGACAGAGTCATGGCACTGTAAATATGGTTTCATTCTTTTATTTTCTCCTACCATTATAAACAAGGTTCTTTAATTGTTCTGGGCTCATAAGGTTCTACTAAGAACTTGGTTCTACTAAGAATTTGGTGTATAGCCTGTACATTATGTGGAGGTTCCTTGAAGAACCATTCATTGAAAATTGCTGTAGGGAACTGAAACTGGTTCTCCAGTGGACTCACTTCGGGAGAACCCTAGTGGCACCTTAGGGCTGCATCATGACATGGCTATATGGGAGGTTTCTTACCGAGGGCAAAGATGAACACGGTGGCTGTGAGCATGAAGCAGATGGTTCTTGGAGAGCGCTGGCTGGGTTTGCTGCTATACGACTGATGGAAGTGATGGGTCACCTCACCCTCCTCAGTCATGTCACCGGACAGGACCAGCTCTACTTGACTGCTGTTGTCCTCCATGTTCTGGAGCGGGTGGACGCTTGTGTAGAAATGGGGCTCTGGTCAGCTGTGGATATATATGGCAGGCTTATGAGAGGGTCAGAAGTTATTAAGCTGTTGTGTGGTGTACATGGATACACACACTCATCGTCGCAATCAACCGACAAGAACCGGTGGGTGGGTTTGACATTGTGAGACATGCCAATGATTCTAGTTTCGCGCTCGGCCGTGTCTGTGACGTAAGCAAGGACAGGCCTTATATCTGTACCTGACTCACTAAATAAGGTCGTCCTGTTGGGTGTGCTTTCCATTCTGACTCGTGCTGTTGTGTTGGTAGCATCCTTCGCAAGTGAAGTATATACCTCAGAGAAGAGTTCGAAAGGAATTCGAGCAGGTGGAAGAGTTGAAGAGGGGTCGGGTCACAGTGTAGGGCTCCGGGAAGCGTGGTGGTCTTATTGACGTATTGCACGCCATACTGGTCATGCAGATACTACCATAGCACGCTGTTGGCGGCAGTGGATAGAAGAAGAAGGCATGCACCACTGACCCAGCAGCCACGATTGTGGACATTCAGCGAGCAGTGATGCACTCCATGAGTTGTTAGTGCCAGTACCGTTGGCAGACGGCTGCACCACACAAGACTACATGCACACAGACCGTTACGACGACTGTCCTTAACACCACGTCAACGTCACTAAAGACTGCAATGGTGTCGTGCCAGACTGTCATGGAGTGACTCAGAATGGCAGCGGGTCATCTTCAGTGACGAGTCCCGCTTTTGTCTTGGTGGAGACGACCAATGAATCCGTGGGTGGAGGCACCGTGGTCAGCGGCAAGATGAACGGTTTGTTGTCACGCGTCACATGTCCAGAAGGCCTGATGTCACTCCACCTCCACCCCTACCGCACCATCTGCAGGAACTGAGTGAGAATATTCAAGCTGCATGAGATGGATTATCACAGGACACCAGTAGGAACCTCTACAACCCCATACCGAGACGTCCAAACATGGCGGCCCAACGTCATACTGAGAGACACTACTTCTGTATGTGTAGCTCAATAAATATTGATCATATCAGTCTAAACTGATCATCATTTATTGATCCTGGTAATCTTTATCTTCCTTCCCAATAGCACTGCAATCCCACACTTCCCTCTGGGTGCAGCTGTTCGTTTGATGAAGAGTGTGTGTATACACATATATAAACACATTTATTTATAATTACAGCTCTTGTTTTCGTCTTATAAACCGTACACCAATACCCCCAACATACCAAAAGTCATGGGATTGCAGTACGTAAGTTGATTATGACGTGGTGTTACCTCAGGGCACGGGCTTGGGAACGCCCACACCCTGTAAAAGTTGTGAGCTGTTATCTTGTAAGTGAGGTTAAACACTGGCCGGCATGATCATGGCAAGGCGGAGTTTGAAACAACTGGTATCGTGACTCATGGGTCCATGTTGCCAGTCCAGTAGAGTCCAGTTAGTACCCTCACAAGCCTAGGTTAAGCACTGTGTCCAGTGTTGTGGTGTTCTCAGAGGCACTCTGATGGGTCTTTTGCTCCCATATCCCATGGAAGCTATAAGAACACTGCACTGACCTGCGGGATAAGCGTGGGGGGTTGGGGGGGCTCCTGCATTGTATGCTCGCATGGACTATTCTAGCCAGGAGCCACCGGTCGCAATCTTTAAGCACCTGTGGGCAGCCACTGCACTGTCCACTGTGGGTGGTAATGCTCTCTATGATGTATTCCCGGTACACACGTGACACTGTGGATCGAGGAACGTTAAATGCCCACACAACTCTGTACGAGCTGCAGGGGATAGACGGTTCTCTTAGGAACCCCAGTAAGATGAGCATTACAGTAATCAATTCTGCTGTAACAAACGCATGAACAAGTTTCTCTGCATCACTCTGAGACAAAAACGGCCGAACTTTAGCAATACAGTATTCCTTAAATGATAAAAAGCTATTTTAGTGACTGAGTTGACATGCGGGATAAAACTGAGCTCAGAGTTTAAGATCAGGCCCAGGTTTCATCTCAGTAGCTATTTGTGTCTCTCCAGGACAGATTCCTTGTTTGTGTAACATACTCTGAGAAATACGGATTCGGATTCGGACTCTATGATGCTCTATGAGTGTCCTATAGTAAACAGTGATAACTGTCCCAGTTACTACCAAAACAAGTTCCTATAATATTACTACAGCTCTTATTCATAAGGGGCTCGTTATTATTGCTTTCTCTCCACTCAAATGAAGAAAAGACGTTGTCTTCAGGAGAAAGGCTGCATGGGGGAGGATTATCTGCACCAGCCCAAGGTCAGAAAGATTTTAGTAACAAATTACAGTGTAATGTTATCAGGTCCCTACTTTTTTATATTTACAAGCACTTAATCTTACAACAATTTGCGATATCTACCTCTCCGTCCTCCTCATCAGTCTCTCTCTCTCTCTCTCTCTCTCTCTCTCTCTCTCTCGCTCTCTCTGTCCACACTCTCTTTTCCTCTCTTTGTTGAGCCCCAGGAGCGACGTTTCTTCTGAGTGATCACATGGCAGCCCCCAGAGTCTCCAAATGTGGGTCTCCTGTCCTGTCCTGACTACGACGAGAGCCACAGTAGAGCCGCCAGCATCTGGCACAGATCATGAACTCTCTCTCTCTCTCCCTTAAACAGAGAAGCTGAAGGTTGGCTCTGCTTTTACAATTACTGCCTCCGGGATTAATCAGACTGTATCTAATAGACGTTCTACGCTCCTTTACCTGGTAGTTCTGTCTTTCTCTCCTCAACCGGGTCCAACCTGAGGAGGATGGGTTCCCCCCTTGAGCCTGGTTCCTCTTGAGGTTTCTTCCTCTTACTCTAAGGGAGTTTTTCCTCCCCACTGTTGCCTCTGGCTTGCTCATGGGGGGCTTGGACCCGGATTTCCCTTCCCTACGTCTGTACATGGACTTTCTTTTTCCTTTATATAAACTGCTTTTCTGTGAAGCTGCTTTGAGACAACGTTCGTTTTAAAAAGCGCTATACAAATAAATATTAATTGGCTGATTGATATTGATATTACATGGACCATGTGGGCTATAGTGTTTTACTTGAGGGGTACAGATTTGGGCTCAGTGCCTTGCATTCTGAGTTCCCTTCATTAAGATGTTGGCGAAAAAGTCAAAATGCAGATTCTGATCCTATAATGCTCATCCAGTGTCCTGTAGTAAACAATGGCAGCTGTCCCGGTTAGTACTTATATGATTATTACTGAGCTCGGAAACATAATAATAATAATTACTACAGCTCTTATTCATAAGGGGCTCTTCTTATTATTGCTTTCCATCCACCCGAAGGAAGAAAAGATATTGTCGTCAGGAGAAAGGCTGCATGGGGGAGGATCATCTGCATCAGCAGAAACTAACTTCCTTTTTATGAGCTCCTGGTAGAAAAACAAGTACATCTATAATAAAAATATGAATGCAGGTGAATGACACAGATCTTTTGCTACTGGACGTTTTCTTTTGGTAGCTGAAAGCTAAAAATCACTGCTCCCAAACATGCATAACTTTATAAATATATGTTTTCTTACCTACAGAACAGTTCAGAGGAGAGCTTTCACTATAGGTCATGTCCACTGTCGCTGGACAGCAAGTTTCCCACCAAACTCTCCAGCTGCGTCAAGACAACAACACTAGCGACGGTAACCGGAAGTGTGTTTTTCAAAATAAAAGCCTCCAACGTGCATTATTATAACATCCTAAAGGTGTTCTGGAACACTTCACGGTTTATATCACACAGGTATCACTGTAGGAGTGATGTACGAGTCACTCTTGACGGGACATGCCGTGTGGCCCAACTCTCTGCAGTCATGTGAGTCCGTGGGTTCGGCTCTCTCGCTGTCCGGCGCCGCTCGTCATAATAAAAGTCCCAGGGATTGACTCAGCTGCGAATCAGAAAGGGAAAACTACTCCTGGTGTTTGTTTATGTGAACTCTAAATGGACTACAGACCACATACACTCAGGACACTCAGCAGCATGTTCGGCTTTATCGATCACCAAGTACTTCAGATTAATAACTGCTGTCTTATTTGAATCTGAAGTGAATTATTTACTGTATATTTGTTTTTTTTACATTCTTATAATATATATTTATATATATTTCTACATTATATATTTGTTAATGTACAAAAATGACTTTTATTATTTTTTAGCATCACTGCTATTGCAGTGAGTTTAATATCACTGCTCTTCCACTTTCTATTTTTTACCATATATACTGTTTTGTTTTTTTCATCCTTTTAATAATAATGTGTAGTGATCTCCATGTATGTTTCTAATTAGTGCAACCTTTGTTTTCTGCAATAACATCAACAACAAAAAAGTTCCTCGATAAAATGAATAACCTGCAAAGTTAATTTTATAATTACTTTATAAAATTTGTAATTTTTTAATTATCATTTTATCGTTTAATAAATAGGATTTCAGGGGAAAAATATATATATATATATGTAATATATATTGATACCACAGACTACCATTTTAATAATAAAAATAAATCATATTAATTATAATAATAAGTATATAATAATAACATTGTTGCTACTTCCTATTTTTTTCCTTTTACTTACCCCACCCCATTTTATCATGTGCTCACCACATAGTATCTAGTGCTCAACCTATAGTATTGGATGTGCACCACATAATAGCTAGTTTTCCCTGCAAAGTATTGAATGTGAACCACATAACCCCATAGTATCTGGTGCTCACCGCATAATATTGGATGCGCACCACTTAAACGCACCACTGTGGTGCTCACCTGATTTTTCACAATGACAAACAAATTGTGCTCAGTTCAGCTAGTATCAGGGGCACATCCCATTATATCTGATGCTCACCCCACAGTATCAGGTGAGCACCACATATCTGGTCTGAATCTAATAGAACATTACATTGTACACTACCCTCCACTTTCGGGACACTTTTCTCACTTCCTGTTCTGCTGTACTGCACTTTTATTTAGCTTATTTATCTGTTTATAAAAAGTATCACACATCACCCCACCCGCTGTACTGACTGTCTCAGTCTGGTGTTTCTTCTAGTACTGCACTTTTTAAGCCCTAATCTGCCTCTACATCCAGTCTGCTGCACTCTGCACTTTAATATACATATACAGCTACACATAGTGTAAGGTTTACAGGTATGTAATGTAGTGTGTGTGTGTGTGTGTGTGTGTGTGTGTGTGTGTGTATGTGTTAGGATGTGTGTGTACTGTGTGTTATGTTGTTACTCTCTGTGCACTGTGAGCTACCGTAACCAAAGACAAATTCCTTGTATGTGTGAACATACTTGGCAAATAAAGCCTGATTCTGATCTGATTCTGATTCTGATAGTATCTGGTGTGCACCACATAATACCTAACGCTCACCCCCAGTATCTGGAGTGAACCACATATCTGGTACTGATCTAATAGTATCTGAAGCTCACCCCGTGGTATTACGTGCTCACCACATAGTATCTGGTGCTCACCCTATAGTACTGGATGTACTGGCACATGATATCTGGTGTTCAGCCCATAGTATCAGATGCTTACCACATAATATCTGGTGCTCAACTGTTTGTTTTTTTTGTTTGTTTTTTTTAATACATAAATAAACACAAAAATTAATGACACCACATCCCTCCAGTGGCTCTGTAAAACACCCCTCTGTGTTCATTAGTATAAAGGCGGTAAACATGTAAAACACAAATTGGGAATGTGTTTTATGTCCTAGTTAAACTGAAACTGCTGGTCCCTCCAATGAGAATGATGTCTAGGAGTGCTGAGAACGAGAGGAAGCAGTAGAACATGTTACACTGACAAACGACAAGTGGTACGAGAGTTCCAGCTAAAGCCATTTTAATGTGTTGATGATATTTATTTCATTAAACAGTTAAACGTACTGAACATCTCTGAACATGAACAGGTGGGCAGGTGGAGCGCTGGAAGCGACTTACATACATTTATAGTAGCCAACATCTGTGGTTTGTGTTCTGTAGATGCAGCGAGACCTTCTTTACGACGGTCACATCACAACTTCAATCTGCTATTAATTTAGTACATTTTGCATCATTAAAAGTGGTTAGAATCATTCTGAATCAAATATATTACCATTCTAAAATTGCTGAAAACTGAGTATAATTATATCAGGCAACTACACTGCTATTGGACAGAATGCAATTTATGGACAGAATATGGAATATGTACAAAATAAGGCCTGCATTAAAAAAAAAAAAAAAAAGAGGGAAATTATATAGAATCTCAAAAGCTCGTCAAATCATATAAGGCGCAATTAGAGAACATAAAACGGCAGAAACAAAAACCAGAAGAGAAGAAAAACAAAAATACACTACATACTACAGAATCATACAAATGCCCATCACAACACTACACCGTGCATCTTTCACACCCGTATGATTCTCCTGATTGTGTTCTACGCTCCGCCCCACTGCTGATAGGAAGCTGCTAATAGCCGACGCGCGCGGGACGGTTACCGTGGTGACCGCACACCAACGACGTTTATGTACAACATTATGGGAAACACTGTTCCCGATAACTTCATCCACCCTACAGTGAAATATGAGGGGCACTGCCCTCGATATCAACACGCTGGTAGGCAAAAACTACCATCATCTTCGCATTATGGAAGACGCTGCTCCCGATAATGGATAGGATCAGGAAGAAAAGAGTTCCAAACATGGAGACGCGCCAGAGAGCAGTCCGATAGTCTGGAAGACAGTGCTAAAGACTACGCCTCGAGGAATGATACAGAGACCTGAGCTTCTTCGGCCTCGCTAACAAAGCTCACGCAGCTGTGAACATTTAAAGGGGAATTTCACCAACTCAGAGAGGCCTTCAGAATGTGGGTGTAATCTAGTAGTGGGGCTGTGAAGTCATTCAGAGGGTTGATTTTGGTGACGCGGTTCACTGTACAGAAATACACAGAGAAACTTATTCTTTACTAGGGTGGTGAATGGAACCAGGGGTCACCATGTCTACAAATCAAATAAAGACATTTTCAATCAAATTAATTATTTAAATTAAATTTTATTTCTGTTATATTAATATTCTGTTTCTGATTAATTAATTAATATGAGTACACATATGTGTGTAAAAATGATTCACATATTATTAATTCTGTTGTCGTATTATTAACATATTAATTATATATTTATATATATATACACACACACTCTACTTATTAATTAGCTCATCAGGAACAGATTATTTTTTATTTTTTTTTACTAGTCAAAAACAGAATATTAATTCATTAATTCATGATATTAACTTCTTTAGATTAAAAATTTTGGGCAATTTTATTTTTCCAATCATTGTGAAAAAGGCAGCAGGCCTTTTAAATTACGTCAAAACTGGAAATATTCCACATATACATATTTTTACTTCTATAGACGATTTGAGCCCTGCAGGAAAAATTCATGCTCCACAATTTAAAATATTCAAATAAAATCTCTTTCTGTTAACTTCCACTAAAGGTTAAGAACGTTTCTGCCCGTCCTGTAAACTCAGCATTTTGGGCATGTTTATTTTTCAACATATACATTGCTGAAACACATGTAAGGTTATTTTTTACCCACTCCATAAATGTTTATAATGGTGAAATAATACTACATCTTTAGGGACTACTTTGCCTTATAACACCCTGCAGGTACCCTTCCACCCTGTACAGGTTAGGCCGAAACCTCCTCAGATCAATTGTAAAACAATGTCTCTAAGCGTGTTCATAACCATGTCATATATAATAACCTTCGTTTAGAGGCATTAAACTCTTCGCACGTCTGGTTCCCATCACCACCACCATTCTGACTCGCGGCGTTTCCCATCAAACCACTCGGAATGACTTTGTTTACATCGTAACCATTCAATTATGCTGAAATTCTGGAAGAATCAGTCAAACTCGCCTGAAGCTTCCATTACTTGTTTACTCAGGGCTTCAGCGCAAAACCGAAGAAGCAAACGTCAGTCGTGAAACATGTGTCGGCTAATAAACTGTATACATATTCCTTCAGGCGTAGCCTTAGCAACTGTTGCTCTGACCCATGCAACGAGACTGTCCCTGGCTGTAGCTGTTGTTGGAAACAGGTTTACCTCCGTAGCAGATGCTGCTTTCTCATTTCGACAGTATAACTGTCATAATTATGGAAGGCACTGCTTCCGATAATTATACATGTATTTAAAAAAGGCGGTACAAAAGGCTATTTATAGTGAACCCTGTCACTGATAAATAAATACAAAACATAGATATAAATAGAGATTTCAGTGCCACTTTTTGAAGCCTCTGGTTGGCCCAAGTTTAGCCTGCGGCCAAGTGAGCAACCTTTCGTGTGTAGGAATCAAGAGGCTCCAAGCTGCATCCAAGTGTATTCTAACAGCACTGAGCTCTACAGTCACTGTCCTCCGCAGCCCTTGCCCGTGTGAACTAGTCGCCGACTTCTACATTCAATCGATTCTTGCTTTACAAGGCATCTGGTAGACCTGCTCAAATAAGGCAATAAAAAGACATCAGATTTCCCAACTTGTCTAAATAAAACACATGAATACTGAGCGTACGCCGGACCTTGTGTTAAACGGTCTACGTTCTGAGCTAAATCTGGCTTGCATAGTTGGCATTTGGACTGCATTTGTTAAGGAAAATACTGTGTGAGGTAATAATTGAGTCGGAACTACATGTTCGTGAAGCACCAGTATGAATATTAACAGCTTTTGCTTTACCATAACAGGGATTTTTCGCTTCTAGGCCTGAACTTTCAAATTTCATTTGTTTTGCATTGATATGTAATGTCTGAGTGTTTAGCTTATGGCAACGCTGTACTGTATTTCAACCCAAAGTTTCATTCCAAAAGCTATTTTAATAGTTTATTCACGTCCTGGAATCACGGTGTTGGCACTTTCCTATACAATTTATTTCCATGCAATTTACAGTAACATTTAAAAAAGAAAAAAAAGACTAAAAACGGTTTTCCATTATTATTTCGGAAAGATTTCCGTCACTGTTTGTTCGTCTTTTTTATGTGGCCACATCTGCATAAGAACGCAAAAGGAATGGAAAGAAAACTGGCCGCCTGAATGACCGCTCAGAAACGGAACCAACTTCTGGTTTGAAATACAGTACAGACGTTCCAATGTACCTGCGGAGTGCAATCCTTTATTCGAGGGGTGTTTCGTTTTTCATCTGAAACTTTTCGCCATGGTTAAGCCGTGAGCTAAATCAGAGGCGCCTAAATTTCGTTGTCCATGTCCCACACGTTGCCTCCCAGCGCATTGGCACAGCTCTGGATGGTCCAGGTGGTCAGCGCAAACTGGTTTCTCAGCAGATCGATGTCAGCGCCAGCCAAGCCCTCCTTGATCGCAGCTAGGTGCGCGCGCAGAGCGTCCAGGGTGTGTGAGCCAGAGCCCAGCAATATGTGTCTGAACGGACTCTCCCGGGGAGACACATAGGGAGAAAGGAAATCCCTCTCCACCTGTAGAGATGGAGAAAACATGCAGCCGAATGTAATAAAGCACGTCAACCTTATCATAAAATAAGAAACTCCATGATCTTCGTTGTGGTGTGCCACAGGGCTCTGTTCTAGGGCCTATGTACATGCTACCATTTGTTCATTTTTATTAAATATGTAGACAGTAGAAAATGTATATGTGATCTTTATGGCTAGATGTCAAAGCTGGAGCTTTGAATAAACTGATATCATGTCTTATCCAGTGTTATTAGTTTAATCACAAAATAAGAAAATATTTTATTAAGTCTAAACTCCACAGTATTCGTTGTGGTGTGCCACAGGGCTCTGTTCTAGGGCCCATGTACGTCCTGCCATTGGTTCATATTATTAAATATGTAGACAGTACAAATTTACACATGACCTTCATGGGTAGATGACAACGCTGGAGCTTTGAATAAACTGATATCATGTCTTATCCAGTGTTATTAGTTTAATCATAAAACAAGAAAATATTTTATTAAGTCTAAACTCCAGGATATTCGTTGTGGTGTGCCACAGGGCTCTATTCTAAGGCCCATAAACATCCTACCACTGGTTCATATTATTAAATATATAGACAGTACAAATTTATACATGACCTTTATGAGTAGATGAAAATGCTGGTGCTGTAAATAAACTGACGGTCTGTCTAATCCAGTGTTATCAGTATTATTTTAATGTAAAACATTAAAATGAAGGAAAAGCAAATCATTATTGGCAATGAAGCACAAAGCAGGCTAGCTAAACCAGGCTCTGAGCCTTGGTTGCTGTAAAGCTTGACACCCATCAATAACATGAATCCTGTAACGATCAAGTTCAGGTTTACCCCCATGATCCGGTTATTGATGATGCGACACTGCTCCACGTCCTCGAGGTCGCTGTTCTGAATGTTGCTACTGAGTTTTTTGGAAGCACGACTGTACGAGCCCAAAGAGGACATCAACCACTCCATTTTCAGTGTCTTTGGAACGCGTCCAGACTGGGAAAAAACCAAACCAAAGAGCAGTTAAAAGTAAAGTCAGGTCCTCAAGAATTCCTGGGTTCACAGATTTAAACTATACAGGCCATAATGCGCACAATATACTGCAAGATCTAGAATCTAAATCCAGATCTACAATCTGTATTCAACATTTAACCGAATGTTATTTTAAATGTGACCAATCACTATAGAATATGATACACTATATGGCCTAAAGTATGTGGACACCTAACCATCACGTCTGCATGAACATGCTGGACATCCCATTCCAAAGCCGTGGCCATTTATACGAAGTTAGCCCCTGTTTGCAGTTACAATAGCCCTCACTTCTCTGGGACGGCCTTCCACGAGATTCTGGAGGGCATTTGTGGGAATTTGTGTCCATTCATTCGAAAGAGCGTTCGTGAGGTCATGCACTGATGTTGGACCAGAACGTCTGGCTTGCAATCAACGTTCCAATTTATCCCGAAGGTCCTCAGTGGGTCTGCCCTCCACACGAAATTCTCAGCCCAAGCCTCACTTTGTGCACAGGGCACAGTCGTGCTGGAAAGGGCCTTCCCCAAACTGCTGCCACATAGAGCATCACCCATCTGTCGATGGCTGTTTAAGGGGACTGCATGCTTATGTGCTTGATTTTGCATGCCTACATTCAAAAGTTATGAGGGGTGTCCACATACTTTTGGCCACAAAGTGAATTTCAACCTCATTTATTAGCCTGACAAGCTGCTCACATTTTGAGTGCAGGTCAAAGTACAACGCTTCTCCTTTCATTCTTATGGATCTCAATCAATCAATGTTAGGGTTACAAATGGGCTCTTAGTAATATCCTGAGGTTGGACCACCTATGAGTGACACTTTAACAGCCTTTTCTCAGACTGAAATCAACAAGACAACCAGGTATCAGGCCGTGGATTAGAAAAGGCCAGGAATCTCAGGTCTAAGCACATCCGTCCAGGAATTCAGTCAGAAAGCCTCACCGACTGTAGGCTCAGGACTTCTCTATTGAGCAGAGCCACGGTTTTGCGGATGATGTTGGTGTACGCCTCCACGTTCAGTCTGAGCAGGTGGTCATGCACCAGCCGAAGAGCCATCTGCCCAGCTAACTCTGCCGCTGTCTTGGTCAGCTCAGGTAGGCTGAAGGATACTTTAACGTCCAGATTTCTCCGGTTGTCCAGCAGGGTGCCAAAGAAAGGATATTGCTTGTCCTGAGAGAGAAAAGCCGGTGGTCATCTCATGTAATACATAATCATCATATAGCCATATAATTAACAGCAGTCACAAGCCACATCAGATCACCCAACATGGCAGTTACATCACACGCTCGACACAAACGCCTACAGGTTACAGCTATAGTGCCTCCGTAGTTTGACTGGTTTTCAGTTTCAGTGTAGTAAAGTTACCAGAGCTGTTGTAGCACAGTTGGTTTGTCAGCGTCTGAATTCCAAACGCCCCTCCCTCCAATACTTAGCGAGTTATTTGGGATTCAGCCAGTGTTATTGCTCAGCACTCGGACGTGCAGCGTGCTGTTCTGAATGAAACAGCTTTACTGGAAACTGTCTGTAGCCAGAGCTGAGCTGTCTGAACGGGCTGTGTTACACGCGCAGTGTGAGCACCCATGTCATATCATGGGAGTCAGAGCGGAATGTGTTTGTACAATGTGAGTACATACATGGCAGGTTATCTCCGTACACGTTGGGGGATTAAATTGTGCAGTGTGAGCTGTGAGCCAACAACAGTACTTCTAAAATCGCACTGTGTGTACCTGGCTTTACGGTTTCTTAGTCACGGCTGTTCTAAAATTGTAATAATGCACTATTTAATCTGTAAAAAGGGATTCATTTTCTTGTTAGGGGATGCAAAGGGACGCTATCCACCCAGTCCAACCAACCAACACCCCTTTCTATCCACTCTGGATTGTTGGATTTAAGATGTTTATTATCCATATGGTCTTTTTACCCAGACGTGACATTTACACACTACTAGTGTCCTTCAGATAACATGGTTATGTAGAATCACATGCTTTCATGTTCCTGGTGCTGAGTGTTTGGTACAGCACACAAACATACTTTCTGCAAGGTGCAAAATACAGGGGTCCTACGTGGGGTCCAAGACCTCCTGAATGTCTCAACATCAAAATTCTTACTCTAAAACTTGTTGACATTATGCGGTCCGTTGGGGTAAAATAGATCAAATACAATTTTAGGGAAAGGTCATTGTTCAGAGAGTTGCAGCACTCTTCTGCCTAAGGGTGGCGCTGTAGTAAACTGATTCACCCAATTGGTCTTTCATAGCCTAGAAACTGTAACTATGCCCGGGACACTTTACAACATGCTGTTGCACCTTTGCATATCTGAAAACTCGCCCAAGAGATCAGAGGAAAGAGTGAACTGTTATCCATCTCTCAAACTGAAGGAAAACTGCATTACAAGTCTGGGAAAGTGCAGTTCCCGAAAAAATACAGCTTAAGCAGATGGTTGCTTGTTCCAGGTGGTTGCTTCAGTTCCCCTCATGATTAACTACGGTGTTCCTAACGAACTTGTTTTAATTCAAACCTCATTCGTTTCATACTATGGAAATAAACAAGCTGTATACAGGAACAACATTCCCAGTCAGACATTCCGGAGTTTGAACATTCTCCATATCTTGAAAATCTTTATCAGCACCTGTCGAGTAAGTGAGTAGCCAGGCAATGCTGAAGTAGCCAGCCAACATGGGACCCCATGGATAACAAGGGGTCTTGCACACACTGACCATCAGGGTTGCCATGTTTTGCGGTTTTCCTGCCAAATTTGTCTACTTTGCCAAATTGCAGTCATGGAAGAAAGAATGTCAGTTTGTTGCAGGCAACCTTTGAGTAAACTTGATTTGACTCCCACAGTACTTACTGAGGTAAAGCGGAATGAGACAGAAGGGATGCCAGAGAAAGCCTGGAACGGATAGGCAGGATCAGACATCCTCATCGGCTCCATCCTGTAAGGAAAATTACCTTGTTATTCCGTATACTCTGATGCACGTGACTCTTTAAGGCATGCATTTGAATTTGAATTGAGTCCACTGGAGAGAACACACGTACACAGCGGTCTCCCAGTTGCTTCCGGCCACTTGTGAAAACAAACTCTTGCTGGAGTCGGTCGGTGAAGAGACCTGCGGTAGAATAAGAAAGCATTAGCTCTCTGCAGTTACTCGACCCAAATGAGCAAGACCTAGAAATACCCGGGCTCACCTCTTTCAGAGTACTCTGAATCAGGTCATACATCAGGGGGCTTGCGCTGGCTTTAAAAGAGGTGCCTGTGCAAAGTAAGTCAGGTTTCATCATTAAAGGACTCGTTCAGGTGCAATCAGCCAAAGACACGTTTGCTTCTGTAGTTTTAAACTGGAGGCTGAAGAGTCAATAGTCAATAGTCACCCAAATCTTTTCTGTGAAGCAGAGGTTTTCAAACTTCCACATTCGGCCCAAACGGGAACTAATTCATTCACCGCAGCACACACGGTCATCATGCCGTTACACAAAAAAAGGACAGTTGCACAAGTAGCTGCACCCAGAAGGAATCAACCGACAAGAATGAAACTTGGTGGGTAGGTTTGACACTGTGAGACATGCTAATGACTCAAGCTTCGCACTCGGCCGCGCATGTGATGTAAACAAGGGCGGGCCTTATCGCTGTACCTGACCGACCCAACAGCCACAATATTCTGACATTCGGCAAGCAGCGATGTCCTCCATGAGTCATCCTGCTAGTGCAGCACCATTGGCAGACGGCTGCACCACGCAGGACTACATGCACACAGACCATTACGACGACTGTCCTTAACACCACGTCACCGTCACCAAAGACTGCAATGGTGTCGT
>JAVGWN010000075.1:13681-30840 GCA_034552555.1 Semaprochilodus insignis | reverse complement strand
GGAGTGTATGGATCACCACAGCCAAGATGGACCTAAGGGGGGAAAAACTTGGTTTCAGGCTCTTGGCTCTCCAAACTGAGAATCTCAGATTTGATACTTAATGCTTTTAGGGAAGATTGTTGTGGTGGCCAATGTTAGCCTTCTGTCTGCTTCCGTTCTAATATTTAGAATTATTTGTATATATAAACAATACACAAATAACACAGGAATAATACCAGGAAACACCCATCAGAGGGTAGACACACAGACACACTCATTCACTTACACACTCGCACCTGGGGGGGCAATTTAGGAATCAACGGTTATAGGTACTCACATGGCCAAACAGAGCAGTTCCCTCATCAATCGAGTAATCTGCAGGATCTGGGTAGATCAGCACCGCACTAGCATTCACACTGGCCGCATTAGCAACCTGGAATTTTTGATAAGTGGGAATAAACTCAAATAACGACACATACCACACATACGACTCAAATTCAGGAGTTATGGTGGAAAAAAAGGGTTACATGGCAACCTTTTCAGCAAAACTAATGTTTCCAGCTCTGACCAAGACGATCCTTCCACTGGGGTTGATCTTTAAGTCTCGCAGCTGTTTGAAGTCGTCCACTAGTCCATAATAGGCGTACAAAACCGCGCCCTGTAAAACACTGCATCTCACTCATTCACGTCCAGTAAGACACACGGAGCTTCACGAAACAGGACCTGAATACAAACCTTCACTAATCCAGTAGCACTGTATGCCAAATAACCCGGTTCTTCAAACTCTGCGTCACGGAACGTCACTCGGTTCGTGCCATGTGTGGGACCTTCCTGAACGTTAACAAGGTGCTCATCGGTCCAGGGCTTCATGTCGTATTCCTTGAAGCTTTCCAGAACCTCTTCACCCAGTTTCTCGTCTCCCAGAGATCCAGCTTCATGACTGTCATTGGAGAATCGACTGAAACACAGAGAGAGAGAGAGAGAGACAGACAGAGAAAGAGCGAGAGATAGAGAGAGAGAGAGACAAACAGAGAAAGAGCGAGAGATAGAGAGAGAGAAACGGAGAGTGAGAGATAGAGAGAGCGANAGAGAGATAGAGAAAGAGGGAGAGAGACAGAAAGAGCGAGAGAAACAGACAGAAAGAGAGAGATAGAGAAAGAGGGAGAGAGACAGAAAGAGCGAGAGAAACAGACAGAAAGAGAGAGATAGAGAAAGAGGGAGAGAGACAGAAAGAGCGAGAGAAACAGACAGAAAGAGAGAGATAGAGAAAGAGGGAGAGAGACAGAAAGAGCGAGATAGAGAAAGAGAGAAACAGAGAGACAGAAAGAGAGAGATAGAGACAGAAAGAGAGAGAGAGAGTTTGGTAGAGTCAGAACTAGGGGTTGCACAAACTAGTCAACTCTACCGCTCAGCAGTGAGGCTTTAAGCTTGACATCGACTAGTCACAGATCAGGGTACGTACCTCTGGCTCCTGAAGGCTAGCAATGCAATCCATGGCTTGTTGGAAAGGGGAAGCCACACTCTACTGACCAGAGGTGGCTGGCTTTGTTACTTGTCCATAACAGGCACAACCGGTGGAATTTTAAGTCTACTGCACAGCATTCCCTTCTCCTCGTCTTTGATAAGTATACCCATATCGTCCCAACTTTCATCACATCACTGTTGACTGAAGTTGTGCAACCCCTAGTCAGAACCCAACGCAACATGCCAGACGTCCCGGCATGGTTCCTAATGGTGTCCTGTGATAATCCATCCCATGCAGCTTGAATATCCTCACACAGTTCCTGCAGATGGTGCGGTAGGGGTGAAGGTGGAGTGACACCAGGCCTTCTGGACGTATGACGTGTGACAACAAACCGTTCATCTTGCTGCTGACCACGGTGCCTCCACACACGGATTCAGTGAAGTACGCCATCTAATGGAAGTCAGTATTGCTGTATACTGTATTTGAACAAACCCTGTGATGGACTGGTGGACCGCCCAGGGTGTATCCTGCCTTCCACCCATTGAACACTGGGACAGGCTCCAGCACCCCCCAAGACCCACAACGATTAAGTGGGTCAGAAGAAGATTTGGGCACAATCAGGGATTCTTTCATAGCGATATGCTAGGTGCTGCCGCTGGGCTTCAGCCCTCACTACGACGTGTGGTTTAACGGGTCACATGAGGGACATGCACTAACAGCGTAAAACATAGGGGAAATAATAATCTGTCATGCTGTTGCATTGTTAACACCTTCATTTGAACAGCCCTAAAAATATTTCTGATGCCGGCCCGGGTCTAGAACCTTTACCTGAGACTGCTTTCAATGCTGCTTGTGGTCAGTGTAGCTTTTAGAAAGGCTGTGAGGTTGCTCCAGTCCAAGAAGACATCTGTCCGAACTGGGCCGTCATCACCGTCATCATCAGAGGACTCCGTGTAGAACGCTGGGGTCCTGTCTGTCTTCGGATTAGCAAGATAGCCAATCAGGAATCCTGAAAGACAGAGTCATGGCACTGTAAATATGGTTTCATTCTTTTATTTTCTCCTACCATTATAAACAAGGTTCTTTAATTGTTCTGGGCTCATAAGGTTCTACTAAGAACTTGGTTCTACTAAGAATTTGGTGTATAGCCTGTACATTATGTGGAGGTTCCTTGAAGAACCATTCATTGAAAATTGCTTTAGGGAACTGAAACTGGTTCTCCAGTGGACTCACTTCAGGAGAACCCTAGTGGCGCCTTAGGGCTGCATCATGACATGGCTATATGGGAGGTTTCTTACCGAAGGCAAAGATGAACACGGTGGCTGTGAGCATGAAGCAGATGGTTCTTGGAGAGCGCTGGCTGGGTTTGCTGCTATACGACTGATGGAAGTGATGGGTCACCTCACCCTCCTCAGTCATGTCACCGGACAGGACCAGCTCTACTTGACTGCTGTTGTCCTCCATGTTCTGGAGCGGGTGGACGCTTGTGTAGAAATGGGGCTCTGGTCAGCTGTGGATATATATGGCAGACTTATGAGAAAAAAGTTCCACCCAGAAGGACTCAACCGACAGGAATGAAACTTGGTGGGTGGGTTTGACATTGTGAGACATGCCGATGATTCTAGTTTCGAGCTCGGCCGTGCCTGTGACGTAAGCAAGGACAGGCCTTATATCTGTACCTGACTGACTATATAAGGTCATCCTGTTGGGTGTGCTTTCCATTCTGACTCGTGCTGTTGTGTTGGTAGCATCCTTCAGAGAAGAGTTCGAAAGGAATTCGAGCAGGTGGAAGAGTTGAAGAGGGGTCAGGTCACAGTGTAGGGCTCCGGGAAGCGTGGTGGTCTTATTGACGTATTGCACGCCATAGTGGTCATGCAGATACTACCATAGCACGCTGTTGGCGGCAGTGGATAGAAGAAGAAGGCATGCACCACTGACCCAGCAGCCACGATTGTGGACATTCAGCGAGCAGTGATGCACTCCATGAGTTGTTAGCACCAGTACCGTTGGCAGACGGCTGCACCACGCAAGACTACATGCACACAGACCGTTACGACGACTGTCCTTAACACCACGTCAACGTCACCAAAGACTGCAATGGTGTCGTGCCAGACTGTCATGGAGTGACTCAGAATGGCAGCGGGTCATCTTCAGTGACGAGTCCCGCTTTTGTCTTGGTGGAGACGACCAATGAATCCGTGGGTGGAGGCACCGTGGTCAGCGGCAAGATGAACGGTTTGTTGTCACGCGTCACATGTCCAGAAGGCCTGATGTCACTCCACCTCCACCCCTACCGCACCATCTGCAGGAACTGAGTGAGAATATTCAAGCTGCATGAGATGGATTATCACAGGACACCAGTAGGAACCTCTACAACCCCATACCGAGACGTCCAAACATGGCGGCCCAACGTCATACTGAGAGACACTACTTCTGTATGTGTAGCTCAATAAATATTGATCATATCAGTCTAAACTGATCATCATTTATTGATCCTGGTAATCTTTATCTTCCTTCCCAATAGCACTGCAATCCCACACTTCCCTCTGGGTGCAGCTGTTCGTTTGATGAAGAGTGTGTGTATACACATATATAAACACATTTATTTATAATTACAGCTCTTGTTTTCGTCTTATAAACCGTACACCAATACCCCCAACATACCAAAAGTCATGGGATTGCAGTACGTAAGTTGATTATGACGTGGTGTTACCTCAGGGCACGGGCTTGGGAACGCCCACACCCTGTAAAAGTTGTGAGCTGTTATCTTGTAAGTGAGGTTAAACACTGGCCGGCATGATCATGGCAAGGCGGAGTTTGAAACAACTGGTATCGTGACTCATGGGTCCATGTTGCCAGTCCAGTAGAGTCCAGTTAGTACCCTCACAAGCCTAGGTTAAGCGCTGTGTCCAGTGTTGTGGTGTTCTCAGAGGCACTCTGATGGGTCTTTTGCTCCCATATCCCATGGAAGCTATAAGAACACTGCACTGACCTGCGGGATAAGCGTGGGGGGTTGGGGGGGCTCCTGCATTGTATGCTCGCATGGACTATTCTAGCCAGGTGCCACCGGTCGCAATCTTTAAGCACCTGTGGGCAGCCACTGCACTGTCCACTGTGGGTGGTAATGCTCTCTATGATGTATTCCCGGTACACACGTGACACTGTGGATCGAGGAACGTTAAATGCCCACACAACTCTGTACGAGCTGCAGGGGATAGACGGTTCTCTTAGGAACCCCAGTAAGATGAGCATTACAGTAATCAATTCTGCTGTAACAAACGCATGAACAAGTTTCTCTGCATCACTCTGAGACAAAAACGGCCGAACTTTAGCAATACAGTATTCCTTAAATGATAAAAAGCTATTTTAGTGACTGAGTTGACATGCGGGATAAAACTGAGCTCAGAGTTTAAGATCAGGCCCAGGTTTCATCTCAGTAGCTATTTGTGTCTCTCCAGGACAGATTCCTTGTTTGTGTAACATACTCTGAGAAATACGGATTCGGATTCGGACTCTATGATGCTCTATGAGTGTCCTATAGTAAACAGTGATAACTGTCCCAGTTACTACCAAAACAAGTTCCTATAATATTACTACAGCTCTTATTCATAAGGGGCTCGTTATTATTGCTTTCTCTCCACTCAAATGAAGAAAAGACGTTGTCTTCAGGAGAAAGGCTGCATGGGGGAGGATTATCTGCACCAGCCCAAGGTCAGAAAGATTTTAGTAACAAATTACAGTGTAATGTTATCAGGTCCCTACTTTTTTATATTTACAAGCACTTAATCTTACAACAATTTGCGATATCTACCTCTCCGTCCTCCTCATCAGTCTCTCTCTCTCTCTCTCTCTCTCTCTCTCTCTCTCTCGCTCTCTCTGTCCACACTCTCTTTTCCTCTCTTTGTTGAGCCCCAGGAGCGACGTTTCTTCTGAGTGATCACATGGCAGCCCCCAGAGTCTCCAAATGTGGGTCTCCTGTCCTGTCCTGACTACGACGAGAGCCACAGTAGAGCCGCCAGCATCTGGCACAGATCATGAACTCTCTCTCTCTCTCCCTTAAACAGAGAAGCTGAAGGTTGGCTCTGCTTTTACAATTACTGCCTCCGGGATTAATCAGACTGTATCTAATAGACGTTCTACGCTCCTTTACCTGGTAGTTCTGTCTTTCTCTCCTCAACCGGGTCCAACCTGAGGAGGATGGGTTCCCCCCTTGAGCCTGGTTCCTCTTGAGGTTTCTTCCTCTTACTCTAAGGGAGTTTTTCCTCCCCACTGTTGCCTCTGGCTTGCTCATGGGGGGCTTGGACCCGGATTTCCCTTCCCTACGTCTGTACATGGACTTTCTTTTTCCTTTATATAAACTGCTTTTCTGTGAAGCTGCTTTGAGACAACGTTCGTTTTAAAAAGCGCTATACAAATAAATATTAATTGGCTGATTGATATTGATATTACATGGACCATGTGGGCTATAGTGTTTTACTTGAGGGGTACAGATTTGGGCTCAGTGCCTTGCATTCTGAGTTCCCTTCATTAAGATGTTGGCGAAAAAGTCAAAATGCAGATTCTGATCCTATAATGCTCATCCAGTGTCCTGTAGTAAACAATGGCAGCTGTCCCGGTTAGTACTTATATGATTATTACTGAGCTCGGAAACATAATAATAATAATTACTACAGCTCTTATTCATAAGGGGCTCTTCTTATTATTGCTTTCCATCCACCCGAAGGAAGAAAAGATATTGTCGTCAGGAGAAAGGCTGCATGGGGGAGGATCATCTGCATCAGCAGAAACTAACTTCCTTTTTATGAGCTCCTGGTAGAAAAACAAGTACATCTATAATAAAAATATGAATGCAGGTGAATGACACAGATCTTTTGCTACTGGACGTTTTCTTTTGGTAGCTGAAAGCTAAAAATCACTGCTCCCAAACATGCATAACTTTATAAATATATGTTTTCTTACCTACAGAACAGTTCAGAGGAGAGCTTTCACTATAGGTCATGTCCACTGTCGCTGGACAGCAAGTTTCCCACCAAACTCTCCAGCTGCGTCAAGACAACAACACTAGCGACGGTAACCGGAAGTGTGTTTTTCAAAATAAAAGCCTCCAACGTGCATTATTATAACATCCTAAAGGTGTTCTGGAACACTTCACGGTTTATATCACACAGGTATCACTGTAGGAGTGATGTACGAGTCACTCTTGACGGGACATGCCGTGTGGCCCAACTCTCTGCAGTCATGTGAGTCCGTGGGTTCGGCTCTCTCGCTGTCCGGCGCCGCTCGTCATAATAAAAGTCCCAGGGATTGACTCAGCTGCGAATCAGAAAGGGAAAACTACTCCTGGTGTTTGTTTATGTGAACTCTAAATGGACTACAGACCACATACACTCAGGACACTCAGCAGCATGTTCGGCTTTATCGATCACCAAGTACTTCAGATTAATAACTGCTGTCTTATTTGAATCTGAAGTGAATTATTTACTGTATATTTGTTTTTTTTACATTCTTATAATATATATTTATATATATTTCTACATTATATATTTGTTAATGTACAAAAATGACTTTTATTATTTTTTAGCATCACTGCTATTGCAGTGAGTTTAATATCACTGCTCTTCCACTTTCTATTTTTTACCATATATACTGTTTTGTTTTTTTCATCCTTTTAATAATAATGTGTAGTGATCTCCATGTATGTTTCTAATTAGTGCAACCTTTGTTTTCTGCAATAACATCAACAACAAAAAAGTTCCTCGATAAAATGAATAACCTGCAAAGTTAATTTTATAATTACTTTATAAAATTTGTAATTTTTTAATTATCATTTTATCGTTTAATAAATAGGATTTCAGGGGAAAAATATATATATATATATGTAATATATATTGATACCACAGACTACCATTTTAATAATAAAAATAAATCATATTAATTATAATAATAAGTATATAATAATAACATTGTTGCTACTTCCTATTTTTTTCCTTTTACTTACCCCACCCCATTTTATCATGTGCTCACCACATAGTATCTAGTGCTCAACCTATAGTATTGGATGTGCACCACATAATAGCTAGTTTTCCCTGCAAAGTATTGAATGTGAACCACATAACCCCATAGTATCTGGTGCTCACCGCATAATATTGGATGCGCACCACTTAAACGCACCACTGTGGTGCTCACCTGATTTTTCACAATGACAAACAAATTGTGCTCAGTTCAGCTAGTATCAGGGGCACATCCCATTATATCTGATGCTCACCCCACAGTATCAGGTGAGCACCACATATCTGGTCTGAATCTAATAGAACATTACATTGTACTCTCCCCTCCACTTTCGGGACACTTTTCTCACTTCCTGTTCTGCTGTACTGCACTTTTATTTAGCTTATTTATCTGTTTATAAAAAGTATCACACATCACCCCACCCGCTGTACTGACTGTCTCAGTCTGGTGTTTCTTCTAGTACTGCACTTTTTAAGCCCTAATCTGCCTCTACATCCAGTCTGCTGCACTCTGCACTTTAATATACACATACAGCTACACATAGTGTAAGGTTTACAGGTATGTAAGGTATTGTGTGTGTGTGTGTCTGTGTATGTGTTAGGATGTGTGTGTACTGTGTGTTATGTTGTTACTCTCTGTGCACTGGGAGCTACCGTAACCAAAGACAAATTCCTTGTATGTGTGAACATACTTGGCAAATAAAGCCTGATTCTGATCTGATTCTGATTCTGATAGTATCTGGTGTGCACCACATAATACCTAACGCTCACCCCCAGTATCTGGAGTGAACCACATATCTGGTACTGATCTAATAGTATCTGAAGCTCACCCCGTGGTATTACGTGCTCACCGCATAGTATCTGGTGCTCACCCTATAGTACTGGATGTACTGGCACATGATATCTGGTGTTCAGCCCATAGTATCAGATGCTTACCACATAATATCTGGTGCTCAACTGTTTGTTTTTTTTGTTTGTTTTTTTTAATACATAAATAAACACAAAAATTAATGACACCACATCCCTCCAGTGGCTCTGTAAAACACCCCTCTGTGTTCATTAGTATAAAGGCGGTAAACATGTAAAACACAAATTGGGAATGTGTTTTATGTCCTAGTTAAACTGAAACTGCTGGTCCCTCCAATGAGAATGATGTCTAGGAGTGCTGAGAACGAGAGGAAGCAGTAGAACATGTTACACTGACAAACGACAAGTGGTACGAGAGTTCCAGCTAAAGCCATTTTAATGTGTTGATGATATTTATTTCATTAAACAGTTAAACGTACTGAACATCTCTGAACATGAACAGGTGGGCAGGTGGAGCGCTGGAAGCGACTTACATACATTTATAGTAGCCAACATCTGTGGTTTGTGTTCTGTAGATGCAGCGAGACCTTCTTTACGACGGTCACATCACAACTTCAATCTGCTATTAATTTAGTACATTTTGCATCATTAAAAGTGGTTAGAATCATTCTGAATCAAATATATTACCATTCTAAAATTGCTGAAAACTGAGTATAATTATATCAGGCAACTACACTGCTATTGGACAGAATGCAATTTATGGACAGAATATGGAATATGTACAAAATAAGGCCTGCATTAAAAAAAAAAAAAAAAAGAGGGAAATTATATAGAATCTCAAAAGCTCGTCAAATCATATAAGGCGCAATTAGAGAACATAAAACGGCAGAAACAAAAACCAGAAGAGAAGAAAAACAAAAATACACTACATACTACAGAATCATACAAATGCCCATCACAACACTACACCGTGCATCTTTCACACCCGTATGATTCTCCTGATTGTGTTCTACGCTCCGCCCCACTGCTGATAGGAAGCTGCTAATAGCCGACGCGCGCGGGACGGTTACCGTGGTGACCGCACACCAACGACGTTTATGTACAACATTATGGGAAACACTGTTCCCGATAACTTCATCCACCCTACAGTGAAATATGAGGGGCACTGCCCTCGATATCAACACGCTGGTAGGCAAAAACTACCATCATCTTCGCATTATGGAAGACGCTGCTCCCGATAATGGATAGGATCAGGAAGAAAAGAGTTCCAAACATGGAGACGCGCCAGAGAGCAGTCCGATAGTCTGGAAGACAGTGCTAAAGACTACGCCTCGAGGAATGATACAGAGACCTGAGCTTCTTCGGCCTCGCTAACAAAGCTCACGCAGCTGTGAACATTTAAAGGGGAATTTCACCAACTCAGAGAGGCCTTCAGAATGTGGGTGTAATCTAGTAGTGGGGCTGTGAAGTCATTCAGAGGGTTGATTTTGGTGACGCGGTTCACTGTACAGAAATACACAGAGAAACTTATTCTTTACTAGGGTGGTGAATGGAACCAGGGGTCACCATGTCTACAAATCAAATAAAGACATTTTCAATCAAATTAATTATTTAAATTAAATTTTATTTCTGTTATATTAATATTCTGTTTCTGATTAATTAATTAATATGAGTACACATATGTGTGTAAAAATGATTCACATATTATTAATTCTGTTGTCGTATTATTAACATATTAATTATATATTTATATATATATACACACACACTCTACTTATTAATTAGCTCATCAGGAACAGATTATTTTTTATTTTTTTTTACTAGTCAAAAACAGAATATTAATTCATTAATTCATGATATTAACTTCTTTAGATTAAAAATTTTGGGCAATTTTATTTTTCCAATCATTGTGAAAAAGGCAGCAGGCCTTTTAAATTACGTCAAAACTGGAAATATTCCACATATACATATTTTTACTTCTATAGACGATTTGAGCCCTGCAGGAAAAATTCATGCTCCACAATTTAAAATATTCAAATAAAATCTCTTTCTGTTAACTTCCACTAAAGGTTAAGAACGTTTCTGCCCGTCCTGTAAACTCAGCATTTTGGGCATGTTTATTTTTCAACATATACATTGCTGAAACACATGTAAGGTTATTTTTTACCCACTCCATAAATGTTTATAATGGTGAAATAATACTACATCTTTAGGGACTACTTTGCCTTATAACACCCTGCAGGTACCCTTCCACCCTGTACAGGTTAGGCCGAAACCTCCTCAGATCAATTGTAAAACAATGTCTCTAAGCGTGTTCGTAACCATGTCATATATAATAACCTTCGTTTAGAGGCATTAAACTCTTCGCACGTCTGGTTCCCATCACCACCACCATTCTGACTCGCGGCGTTTCCCATCAAACCACTCGGAATGACTTTGTTTACATCGTAACCATTCAATTATGCTGAAATTCTGGAAGAATCAGTCAAACTCGCCTGAAGCTTCCATTACTTGTTTACTCAGGGCTTCAGCGCAAAACCGAAGAAGCAAACGTCAGTCGTGAAACATGTGTCGGCTAATAAACTGTATACATATTCCTTCAGGCGTAGCCTTAGCAACTGTTGCTCTGACCCATGCAACGAGACTGTCCCTGGCTGTAGCTGTTGTTGGAAACAGGTTTACCTCCGTAGCAGATGCTGCTTTCTCATTTCGACAGTATAACTGTCATAATTATGGAAGGCACTGCTTCCGATAATTATACATGTATTTAAAAAAGGCGGTACAAAAGGCTATTTATAGTGAACCCTGTCACTGATAAATAAATACAAAACATAGATATAAATAGAGATTTCAGTGCCACTTTTTGAAGCCTCTGGTTGGCCCAAGTTTAGCCTGCGGCCAAGTGAGCAACCTTTCGTGTGTAGGAATCAAGAGGCTCCAAGCTGCATCCAAGTGTATTCTAACAGCACTGAGCTCTACAGTCACTGTCCTCCGCAGCCCTTGCCCGTGTGAACTAGTCGCCGACTTCTACATTCAATCGATTCTTGCTTTACAAGGCATCTGGTAGACCTGCTCAAATAAGGCAATAAAAAGACATCAGATTTCCCAACTTGTCTAAATAAAACACATGAATACTGAGCGTACGCCGGACCTTGTGTTAAACGGTCTACGTTCTGAGCTAAATCTGGCTTGCATAGTTGGCATTTGGACTGCATTTGTTAAGGAAAATACTGTGTGAGGTAATAATTGAGTCGGAACTACATGTTCGTGAAGCACCAGTATGAATATTAACAGCTTTTGCTTTACCATAACAGGGATTTTTCGCTTCTAGGCCTGAACTTTCAAATTTCATTTGTTTTGCATTGATATGTAATGTCTGAGTGTTTAGCTTATGGCAACGCTGTACTGTATTTCAACCCAAAGTTTCATTCCAAAAGCTATTTTAATAGTTTATTCACGTCCTGGAATCACGGTGTTGGCACTTTCCTATACAATTTATTTCCATGCAATTTACAGTAACATTTAAAAAAGAAAAAAAAGACTAAAAACGGTTTTCCATTATTATTTCGGAAAGATTTCCGTCACTGTTTGTTCGTCTTTTTTATGTGGCCACATCTGCATAAGAACGCAAAAGGAATGGAAAGAAAACTGGCCGCCTGAATGACCGCTCAGAAACGGAACCAACTTCTGGTTTGAAATACAGTACAGACGTTCCAATGTACCTGCGGAGTGCAATCCTTTATTCGAGGGGTGTTTCGTTTTTCATCTGAAACTTTTCGCCATGGTTAAGCCGTGAGCTAAATCAGAGGCGCCTAAATTTCGTTGTCCATGTCCCACACGTTGCCTCCCAGCGCATTGGCACAGCTCTGGATGGTCCAGGTGGTCAGCGCAAACTGGTTTCTCAGCAGATCGATGTCAGCGCCAGCCAAGCCCTCCTTGATCGCAGCTAGGTGCGCGCGCAGAGCGTCCAGGGTGTGTGAGCCAGAGCCCAGCAATATGTGTCTGAACGGACTCTCCCGGGGAGACACATAGGGAGAAAGGAAATCCCTCTCCACCTGTAGAGATGGAGAAAACATGCAGCCGAATGTAATAAAGCACGTCAACCTTATCATAAAATAAGAAACTCCATGATCTTCGTTGTGGTGTGCCACAGGGCTCTGTTCTAGGGCCTATGTACATGCTACCATTTGTTCATTTTTATTAAATATGTAGACAGTAGAAAATGTATATGTGATCTTTATGGCTAGATGTCAAAGCTGGAGCTTTGAATAAACTGATATCATGTCTTATCCAGTGTTATTAGTTTAATCACAAAATAAGAAAATATTTTATTAAGTCTAAACTCCACAGTATTCGTTGTGGTGTGCCACAGGGCTCTGTTCTAGGGCCCATGTACGTCCTGCCATTGGTTCATATTATTAAATATGTAGACAGTAGAAAATGTATATGTGATCTTTATGGGTAGATGACAACGCTGGAGCTTTGAATAAACTGATATCATGTCTTATCCAGTGTTATTAGTTTAATCATAAAACAAGAAAATATTTTATTAAGTCTAAACTCCAGGATATTCGTTGTGGTGTGCCACAGGGCTCTATTCTAAGGCCCATAAACATCCTACCACTGGTTCATATTATTAAATATATAGACAGTACAAATTTATACATGACCTTTATGAGTAGATGAAAATGCTGGTGCTGTAAATAAACTGACGGTCTGTCTAATCCAGTGTTATCAGTATTATTTTAATGTAAAACATTAAAATGAAGGAAAAGCAAATCATTATTGGCAATGAAGCACAAAGCAGGCTAGCTAAACCAGGCTCTGAGCCTTGGTTGCTGTAAAGCTTGACACCCATCAATAACATGAATCCTGTAACGATCAAGTTCAGGTTTACCCCCATGATCCGGTTATTGATGATGCGACACTGCTCCACGTCCTCGAGGTCGCTGTTCTGAATGTTGCTACTGAGTTTTTTGGAAGCACGACTGTACGAGCCCAAAGAGGACATCAACCACTCCATTTTCAGTGTCTTTGGAACGCGTCCAGACTGGGAAAAAACCAAACCAAAGAGCAGTTAAAAGTAAAGTCAGGTCCTCAAGAATTCCTGGGTTCACAGATTTAAACTATACAGGCCATAATGCGCACAATTTACTGCAAGATCTAGAATCTAAATCCAGATCTACAATCTGTATTCAACATTTAACCGAATGTTATTTTAAATGTGACCAATCACTATAGAATATGATACACTATATGGCCTAAAGTATGTGGACACCTAACCATCACGTCTGCATGAACATGCTGGACATCCCATTCCAAAGCCGTGGCCATTTATACGAAGTTAGCCCCTGTTTGCAGTTACAATAGCCCTCACTTCTCTGGGACGGCCTTCCACGAGATTCTGGAGGGCATTTGTGGGAATTTGTGTCCATTCATTCGAAAGAGCGTTCGTGAGGTCATGCACTGATGTTGGACCAGAACGTCTGGCTTGCAATCAACGTTCCAATTTATCCCGAAGGTCCTCAGTGGGTCTGCCCTCCACACGAAATTCTCAGCCCAAGCCTCACTTTGTGCACAGGGCACAGTCGTGCTGGAAAGGGCCTTCCCCAAACTGCTGCCACATAGAGCATCACCCATCTGTCGATGGCTGTTTAAGGGGACTGCATGCTTATGTGCTTGATTTTGCATGCCTACATTCAAAAGTTATGAGGGGTGTCCACATACTTTTGGCCACAAAGTGAATTTCAACCTCATTTATTAGCCTGACAAGCTGCTCACATTTTGAGTGCAGGTCAAAGTACAACGCTTCTCCTTTCATTCTTATGGATCTCAATCAATCAATGTTAGGGTTACAAATGGGCTCTTAGTAATATCCTGAGGTTGGACCACCTATGAGTGACACTTTAACAGCCTTTTCTCAGACTGAAATCAACAAGACAACCAGGTATCAGGCCGTGGATTAGAAAAGGCCAGGAATCTCAGGTCTAAGCACATCCGTCCAGGAACTCAGTCAGAAAGCCTCACCGACTGTAGGCTCAGGACTTCTCTATTGAGCAGAGCCACGGTTTTGCGGATGATGTTGGTGTACGCCTCCACGTTCAGTCTGAGCAGGTGGTCATGCACCAGCCGAAGAGCCATCTGCCCAGCTAACTCTGCCGCTGTCTTGGTCAGCTCAGGTAGGCTGAAGGATACTTTAACGTCCAGATTTCTCCGGTTGTCCAGCAGGGTGCCAAAGAAAGGATATTGCTTGTCCTGAGAGAGAAAAGCCGGTGGTCATCTCATGTAATACATAATCATCATATAGCCATATAATTAACAGCAGTCACAAGCCACATCAGATCACCCAACATGGCAGTTACATCACACGCTCGACACAAACGCCTACAGGTTACAGCTATAGTGCCTCCGTAGTTTGACTGGTTTTCAGTTTCAGTGTAGTAAAGTTACCAGAGCTGTTGTAGCACAGTTGGTTTGTCAGCGTCTGAATTCCAAACGCCCCTCCCTCCAATACTTAGCGAGTTATTTGGGATTCAGCCAGTGTTATTGCTCAGCACTCGGACGTGCAGCGTGCTGTTCTGAATGAAACAGCTTTACTGGAAACTGTCTGTAGCCAGAGCTGAGCTGTCTGAACGGGCTGTGTTACACGCGCAGTGTGAGCACCCATGTCATATCATGGGAGTCAGAGCGGAATGTGTTTGTACAATGTGAGTACATACATGGCAGGTTATCTCCGTACACGTTGGGGGATTAAATTGTGCAGTGTGAGCTGTGAGCCAACAACAGTACTTCTAAAATCGCACTGTGTGTACCTGGCTTTACGGTTTCTTAGTCACGGCTGTTCTAAAATTGTAATAATGCACTATTTAATCTGTAAAAAGGGATTCATTTTCTTGTTAGGGGATGCAAAGGGACGCTATCCACCCAGTCCAACCAACCAACACCCCTTTCTATCCACTCTGGATTGTTGGATTTAAGATGTTTATTATCCATATGGTCTTTTTACCCAGACGTGACATTTACACACTACTAGTGTCCTTCAGATAACATGGTTATGTAGAATCACATGCTTTCATGTTCCTGGTGCTGAGTGTTTGGTACAGCACACAAACATACTTTCTGCAAGGTGCAAAATACAGGGGTCCTACGTGGGGTCCAAGACCTCCTGAATGTCTCAACATCAAAATTCTTACTCTAAAACTTGTTGACATTATGCGGTCCGTTGGGGTAAAATAGATCAAATACAATTTTAGGGAAAGGTCATTGTTCAGAGAGTTGCAGCACTCTTCTGCCTAAGGGTGGCGCTGTAGTAAACTGATTCACCCAATTGGTCTTTCATAGCCTAGAAACTGTAACTATGCCCGGGACACTTTACAACATGCTGTTGCACCTTTGCATATCTGAAAACTCGCCCAAGAGATCAGAGGAAAGAGTGAACTGTTATCCATCTCTCAAACTGAAGGAAAACTGCATTACAAGTCTGGGAAAGTGCAGTTCCCGAAAAAATACAGCTTAAGCAGATGGTTGCTTGTTCCAGGTGGTTGCTTCAGTTCCCCTCATGATTAACTACGGTGTTCCTAACGAACTTGTTTTAATTCAAACCTCATTCGTTTCATACTATGGAAATAAACAAGCTGTATACAGGAACAACATTCCCAGTCAGACATTCCGGAGTTTGAACATTCTCCATATCTTGAAAATCTTTATCAGCACCTGTCGAGTAAGTGAGTAGCCAGGCAATGCTGAAGTAGCCAGCCAACATGGGACCCCATGGATAACAAGGGGTCTTGCACACACTGACCATCAGGGTTGCCATGTTTTGCGGTTTTCCTGCCAAATTTGTCTACTTTGCCAAATTGCAGTCATGGAAGAAAGAATGTCAGTTTGTTGCAGGCAACCTTTGAGTAAACTTGATTTGACTCCCACAGTACTTACTGAGGTAAAGCGGAATGAGACAGAAGGGATGCCAGAGAAAGCCTGGAACGGATAGGCAGGATCAGACATCCTCATCGGCTCCATCCTGTAAGGAAAATTACCTTGTTATTCCGTATACTCTGATGCACGTGACTCTTTAAGGCATGCATTTGAATTTGAATTGAGTCCACTGGAGAGAACACACGTACACAGCGGTCTCCCAGTTGCTTCCGGCCACTTGTGAAAACAAACTCTTGCTGGAGTCGGTCGGTGAAGAGACCTGCGGTAGAATAAGAAAGCATTAGCTCTCTGCAGTTACTCGACCCAAATGAGCAAGACCTAGAAATACCCGGGCTCACCTCTTTCAGAGTACTCTGAATCAGGTCATACATCAGGGGGCTCGCGCTGGCTTTAAAAGAGGTGCCTGTGCAAAGTAAGTCAGGTTTCATCATTAAAGGACTCGTTCAGGTGCAATCAGCCAAAGACACGTTTGCTTCTGTAGTTTTAAACTGGAGGCTGAAGAGTCAATAGTCAATAGTCACCCAAATCTTTTCTGTGAAGCAGAGGTTTTCAAACTTCCACATTCGGCCCAAACGGGAACTAATTCATTCACCGCAGCACACACGGTCATCATGCCGTTACACAAAAAAAGGACAGTTGCACAAGTAGCTGCACCCAGAAGGAATCAACCGACAAGAATGAAACTTGGTGGGTAGGTTTGACACTGTGAGACATGCTAATGACTCAAGCTTCGCACTCGGCCGCGCATGTGATGTAAACAAGGGCGGGCCTTATCGCTGTACCTGACCGACCCAACAGCCACAATATTCTGACATTCGGCAAGCAGCGATGTCCTCCATGAGTCATCCTGCTAGTGCAGCACCATTGGCAGACGGCTGCACCACGCAGGACTACATGCACACAGACCATTACGACGACTGTCCTTAACACCACGTCACCGTCACCAAAGACTGCAATGGTGTCGT
>JAVGWN010000074.1:0-14178 GCA_034552555.1 Semaprochilodus insignis | reverse complement strand
CGTATTAAAGCTCTCAGCACCGTCACCATTCCCTAGCAGTGCTCCTCCAGCGGCCCAGTGCTCAGAGTCACGGTGGCTTTAGCATTCAAAGCTGTGACATTACCACCAAACAAACAAGCAATAGAGACTCACAGAATATATCTGAGCAGTCACACGTCTTCACAATCACTTCATTACTCTGCCAGTCAGATCAGCAGATCAGAGCCAGGACAGTATGAAGGATATCAGCGGGTGTGGCGTTTTTGAGTCCCGTGGATGCTGTGCGCCGTGCAGTGGAGCCGGCCCTCGGGGGTAATGACACTTCAGGCCCGGGTCAGGAATGAATGGGCTGCAGATGGGTTTCAGAAATTGCAGTCTCAGATAGCACTTGATGACATCCCTTAGCAGAATCAATGAGAGTTTGTGTACACTGCAGTGAGGAGACTGTCAATGGCGAGCTCTGTTCTGCACAGTTACAGTTACAAGTCAAATCAATAGGGAGGAAAAAAGCCTGTTATGCTCAGCGAGTCATATGAGTCCCAGGCATGCGTTTCTGTTACTGATTTTTGTCCTCTCTGTTTTAGGTCCCGAAAATCCACTGGGATCTTTCAACCAAGCGTGTTCTGACCATGGACTTTGCGGAGGGAGGGCAGGTCAATGACCGGGAGTACATGAGAACACACGGCATAGACGTCAACGAGGTGAGAGAGCTTCAATCAAAGACTCGGGTCTCTGTAAGCAGTCATATAGCTGCCTCGTTCGGCTGACCTACTGTCTGCCGCGCCCAATCAGCGCCCTCTCTCAATCACCAGTCATTTCGGAGCATGGAGGCGCTCATGAATGATAATGAATCAGTCGCGTTTTATCAGTTCCCGAAGCGTTGACGGAAGGCTTCTCTTTCCAAAGAGATGCATTGACTTGATGTATCGGCAGTCGTAATCTGGTTCCGTTCGGTCCGGTTCCATTTCTCTCAGATGAACACGGGATTAAAAGAGTTTCCATAATAACGTTGCAGGCTGTTTTTTCCTCAGTGATGGATGTTATTCGTCGATGGTCAGTTCCGCACTGCTGCCTCTGTCAGCGCAGGGCTCGGCCTGAAAGCGAGAGCAGCTTAATTGACTGAGGTGAACTCTAGTGTGGAGGTGAACTCAAGCAGCGAGCTGTACTCAGTACGGATCAGTTCCAGTATGTTAATATTTTGGAATGGTCACAAACTTCCAAAATATGGAATAGTAAATTAAGCTTTCTATATTATTTATCATTAGTATAAAAAAGTGTAATATATTTGTATAAAAATTCTCCCTTTTTCATCTGTCTTTCTATCTCTCCCTTTCCCACTCTCGCTTTCTCTCCTCTCTCTTTCCTGTACTCTCTTTCTCTTTCTTACTATCTCTTTCCCTCTCTCTCTCTTTTCCATGGTCTTCCTTCCTTCTCTCTGTATCTCTCTCTCTTCCTTTCTCTCTCTGTCTCTTCCATGGTCTTCTCTCCTTCTCTATCTCTCTCTTCCTTTCCCTCTCTCTCTCACTCTCTCTCTCTCACTTTCATTCTTTCTGTCACTTCATCTCCCTCTCTCGCTTCTTTCTGTTTCTTTTTCTTTGTCTCTCTCTCTTCCTTTCTTTCTCTCTCTCTTGCTCTCAGTCATTCTGACTCTTTCTCTCTCCCATCCTCCCCCCCTCTCTCTCTCTCTCTCTCTCTCTCTCTCTCTTTCTCTCTCTTTCTGTTATTATTATTAGTATTATTATTACTATTGTCATAGATTGTTAATATTAGTAGGTTAAATTAGAATGTATTTGTATAATAAATTATTTATATATATTTTTTAAAATGTATAATATATTAGAACCTGAAATTATGCATACGGGAATAATTACCTCTTAAACCTGTTAAACCTCAAATTAAATGTTTTAAATTGTTATTTTCTATCATATAAATCATATTAAGGGGCAGATAAATGCATGGAGTGATTCTAATAAGTTTTAGCCGACGATTGACACATATAAAATCCGAGTCTAATGTGGACAAACAGGCTGATTAGCCTCCTTACCGGCTATGTGTACTGAGTAGCTAACACTGGCTGTAGTGACAGTGTAATACTGTTCAGATTCACTCACACCTTAGTGTTTAGTCTTTACAGCTTCCTACACTGAACTGTTTGAACATTTGGTTAGTTATTTTATACACACATCTTCAAAGAATTTCCTTCTGTATGAATAAAATCAGTGACCCCACTGAGAAAGGACAGAGCTGTAAACAAATAGCAGCACTGTATATGATACTGTCAAATTAATATCAAATTATCTTTTCATGTCAAATTAATATACTTAATATATTACACTTAAAAGTGACCATCACATCTCATGATAGGTACTTTGACAAACATTTACAATGTAATATAATGTAATGTACAATGTAATTTACTATGTAAGTGTATTATGTATTATTATTTATCCTTGATTTGTTGTCAGTGTGCATAAGATATATCATACAACATCTAAAGTACCTGACAATATTGCAGATAACATGTTTGAGTTTATTGATCTTGCAGTATTAAGTTCACAGATATTTGTGTTTCATATTTGTTAACTTTGTTAATATGTAACCCAGTTCAAGTTAAACTGGTTACATATTTTTTTATTTCAAATGCTGCATAATTTTGTGTATGCTGATGCTGAGTCCTGATGCAGTATGTGTAAGCATGTAGCTAATGCAGCTTACATTACGGTTACTGGCAGTTAAAATGCTCCAGTTATGGTGCGTGTCTAGTTCTGCACTCTGAACTGAGATTTATTTTGTTTTAGCTGTTTTGTTGTCTGATTCCTGACCTGCTTTTTCTCTCAACACCAAGCCGGTAATATTTGCACAGTCCAGCTGAAGGCCAGTAAGCTGTATCACTGCCGTTGCAGGATTTACCTGTGATTTTCGAGCTGTTTCCACTTTTTATGCTTTTAATCAACTTCTGGAAACCCTCTCGCTTCCACACGTTGGGAATCACGTCTGTTTATGTCCTTAAAAACAATACAATAAACTACGATGGGGTAAAATGGCCTTGATTCAACAATAAAATCAAATTTACATAATTCCCCACTTATCCCAGCTGTAGTCAATCAGACAGTTTGGTGTCCTAATCATGCTTCTTTAGTTTAGCACTGGTGCTTTGAGGGTAGCGTTGCTAACAAACACCTAAATGTTGGTCACCTACATGTTTTCCGTAAGTACTTCCCTAAACTTTCTCTCATTAAACAGCATCCAGGTCTTTATCCAGGTTGTACAGGCTTGTTTTGGACAGTAGGCTTAACTGTGGAACTCATTGGTTTAGGCAGCCACTTTAATAGACAGCAGGTGTTGTGACAAATTCTGACACACCTTCCATAATCAAACCTCCCTTCACATGCATGCATGTCTCGCATATATATGCTAAATGTTTCTGATAATAAAGTGTAGGCCTATGTTCACTTACAGCTTAATAGTTCAAAATTAATAGTTATTTACACTCATCGTCAAAAGAACAGCTGCACCCAGAAGGAGGTGTGGGATTGCAGTGCTGTTGGGAAGGAAGATAAAGGTCACCAGGAACCATAAATGATGATAAATTTAGACTGATATGATCAATATTTATTGAGCTACACATACAGAAGTAGTGTCTCTCGGTATGGTGTTGGGCCGCCATGTTTGCTAACATGCCATTCGTCTCGACATGGAGTTGTAGAGGTTCCTAATGGTGTCCTGTGATAATCCATCCCATGCAACTTGAATATCCTCATACAGTTCCTGCAGATGGTGCGGTAGGGGTGGAGGTGGAGTGACACCAGACCTTCTGGACGTGTGATGTGTGATAACAAACCATTCATCTTGGTGCTGACCACGGTGCCTCCACACACGGATCCGTTGTTTGTCTCCACCAAGACAAAAGCAGGACTCATCACTGAAGATGACCCACTGGCATTCTGAGTCACTCCATGACAGTCTGGCACGACACCATTGCAGTCTTTGGGGATGCTGACGTGGTGTTAAGGGCAGTCGTTGTGAAGGTCTGCGTGCATGTAGTCCTGCGTGGTGCAGCCGTCTGCCAATGGTGCTGCACTAACAGGATGACTCATGGAGTGCATCACTGCTCACTGAATGTCAGCAATCGTGGCTGTTGGGTCAGATACAGCGTTAAGGCCTGTCCTTGCTTACTTCACAAGTGCGGCCGAGTGTGGACCTTGAATCATTTGCATGTTGGTTGATTCCTTCTGGGTGTAACCGTGTGTATGAATAACCACAAATGTACAGTGGAGTCATACTGGATCCTAAGCCAGAATGACAAGGGATGTATTTTATTGGATAAGATTTGGGTGACTATTGACTTCTAGTGTTTGGTAGCAGCATCTGAATTACATGAAGTTTGTGTACATACCTGCATCAGAATCGGATCAAGTGCAGTGTAACAAATATTGGTCCATGCCTAATTCCGATTCTTCCATTAGAACTAGGAGATCACTAATTAACACCATGTTCATATTACTTTCATATTGTAAACCATACACACAGTTTTGACTGAGGGTGCTCATTGGGAGGGCGGTGGCCAGGGCTTGCCCGATATGCGCAGATGTACTTGTGTGTGGCTGGTGTAGGGAGGACAGGAGCGATAAACTGGGGAGGGAGAGACCAGGCTCAGAACAGAGAACAGATGCTAATGGATTATTGATCGATAGGCCGGTGTCTGTTCACACAGGGGTATTTTGCGAGGAGATTGCCAGTGCATTATCATTTTCTTGTTATTTGATGATGGTGGGAGTAAGCGAGAGTTATCTCTCTGTCAGATAGCCAGGGGAAGACACAGGCCGAAAGAAGAAAAACAGAAAACACTTCAGTCCTCCTAGCCCTCTATTCTCACTTTTAGAATGCTCTCGCTGCTTTAAAGGGAAAAGAAAAGTCTAATCCAAAGGCTCTAGTCCTGCTGATCCTGTTACGGCCTTATCTCCAAGACATCACTGCTGCAGAAACCGCCCTCGTGTCCAGCACGTCCAAGGATTGGACTTGTTCCTGGTTAAGTGTTTGGAGTCACGTTCATGATGGTGAGCATTGAGGACCACATGTACGTAGAAGCGCAGACAAATGTGCCTTGTTGCAGCCACAGTATGCACTCACAATAAGTCTGATGTCACCAATCAGCCACAACACCAAAACCACCCCATCTGCATCCATACCCACCGCCACCGCCGCCACCGTCCATCTATCTTTCTGCCAGCACCCCTCCACCCTGCCCCACAATGGCCGGGACCCCCACAGGACCATCACAAAGCAGATACCACCCAGGCAGCAGACCATCCCCAGCACCGCAGGGATACCGAAGAACAGCCCACCAACCAAAAACGCCCAACCAGGATACAACAAGAGTGTTCTCAGGCAAAACAGTCTCCAGAGAAAACCTATTATTTCAGATTTCCCATCATCAACACTGCGTATACAAACTTAGAAGACACGTGTAGGTTCGCTGGTGGCTTTGGAAAGTAAGTAAAATGGCTGTATTTGCGTTGTAGACTTGACAGCCCCTGGTCCCTCTTGCCCTGTAACTAAGTAGTAGTCAGCTAGGAGTTTCTCTACAAATGATCCATTTCACATCAAAATGCTCTGAATGACTTTGTTTTCATCTCAACCATTAAATTATGCAAAAAGTAAAAAAAAAAAAATGGTGGAATTCCCCTTTAACGTTCGCTGTACTAAGGATGCACAAAAAAAGCTGCTCTCAGAACAGAAAATTTCAGTGATGACAGAGAGCTGCAACTGTTTTCCATTAAAATCCACCACGGCATGTTTGGTGCTGCGCCCGCTCACTTACATACACTTGATCATGAGAGTTGAAATAATGTTATTCTGTAGTTAAATATTCTTTCAGTACGTCCCTGTGTAGTCACTGTGTAGTCAGTGTGTTGCCCGTGTAGTCACTGTGTTGCCCGTGTAGTCCCTGTGTAGTCCCTGTGTAGTCACTGTGTTGCCTGTGTAGTCCCTGTGTAGTCTCTGTGTAGTCACTGTGTTGCCTGTGTAGTCACTGTGTTGCCCGTGTGGTCATTGTGTTGCCGGTGTAGTCACTGCGTAGTCACTGTGTTGCCCGTGTAGTCCCTGTGTAGTCACTGTGTTGCCTGTGTAGTCTCTGTGTAGTCACTGAGTTGCCCGTGTGGTCACTGTGTTGCCTGTGTAGTCACTGTATAGTCCCTGTGTTGCCTGTGTAGTCCCTGTGTAGTCCCTGTGTTGCCCGTGTGGTCACTGTGTTGCCCGTGTAGTCGCTGTGTAGTCACTGTGTAGTCCCTGTGTTGCCTGTGTAGTCCCTGTGTAGTCACTGTGTAGTCCCTGTGTTGCCTGTGTAGTCCCTGTGTAGTCACTGTGTAATCCCCGTGTAGTCCCTGTGTCTCCCTCCATCGTTAAAAGAAGTCTCTCCCAACAACACCCCTATGAGACACTGCAAGTAATTTACACCTGGGTTTAAAAGAGGACAATCCATGCTGGTATGAAGCGACACTTCCAGGAGCCCCTCCACACTCGCTTTTCGTGTGTGTGATTTTTCCACGTTTTGTGTAATCACCCCTCCAATGCATAAACATGAGGAGGAGAAGCCTAACTGTGTGACTGAGCTTGTGTGGCAAAGAAAAGCCAAGTCCTTCCTCAGCCTGCTCCTTCCACTAATATCCCAGCATCAGATCTAATTAGTGAATGCCCGCACTATTGTTATCCGACTGTATGTTCTTCTTCTTCTCCTTCTTGTTTTTCTTTGTTGTTGTTGTCCTCTTCTTCTTTGTCTTTTTTGCCTTCATCTTCTTTTTCCTCTTCTTTGTCCCTATCTTCTGCTTCTCCTTCTTTTCCTCATCTTTGTCTATGTCTTCTTCATTGTCTTCTTCATCTTATTCTTCTTGGTACAGACCTCCAGCGAAGAATTTGATATTGGTTTGACTATTGGTTCACGCTCATCTCTTTGTCTTTTTTCCCCATCCCTCTTTCCACCCCATAGAGTCCCATTCATTCATTTTCAGACCCACTCAAACCCTCCTGTTTCCTCCAAACTGCATGTACTCAGTCAGGACAGCTCCCCAAACTCTAATCCACAGCCATACTGACCCGCGCTCCTCTATGTGTCGTTTATTTATCCCTCAGTCTTCCAATAGCAACCACAGCCTAGCAACAGCCTAGCAGGAAGTGGGAACCATTTAAGCTGCCCAAGCATTCCACGTTGCCTTCAGGAAATGATCTTTTCTGGTTATAAGTGTGTTTCCAGGTAAGTTTTCTGTTCTTAGTGCCTGGAAACATGTCGAAATTGTCAGCCGCGGTGATCGACCATGCACTGCAGATTCGGCAGATATTGATTATTTTGAGAAACGCTGGAGTATTCCTATAAGTCATAACCACAACAGCAGTATTGCTCAGATTAACCACTTATCCGATCCACAGGATTCTGCATTGCAAATACATGGCCTGCTGTTCTGAGTGCCTCACTTGATTAACATTAGAAGCGTTCATCACATACCTGCAGATACAGAATCAGCCCAAGTCGCAAAACTGTTTCACTTACAAATACAGGTTTTAGGTAAAGCTGACCTGTCGTTACAGGCTTGTACGAGGCCTTTCTATTTCTGCTCTTGTGTTATGAAGTAGTCAGTATTTCAGTGCTGAAATATGGCTGCAGAATATGCCATTTTTCTTTAGAGCATCTAATTTCATTGCTCTGTGCTGAGAGAGAGAGAGGGAGAGAGAGAGAGAGAGAGAGAGAGAGAGAGAGAGAGGGAGGCGCTCAACCAGCCTGTGAAAGCCGATGCTTTTGCGCTGGCTTTTGTTAGATTAATAAATGGAATCGTTTTAGCACCTGCTTTGTTTGTGTCTCACTCCGCCATTATATTTCATCAGTTCCGTTTTTGTCTCTCGGAATTAATATGCACATTTGGTTCAGGTTTGTTTTTGCACAGACTCCAAACAGTAACCTTTCCTTATCGTTGTACGCGCAGGCATCAGTGCGCTTGACAGGCAGGTAAATACGCGCTGAGACTGGCCCCGTAAGCCACTGAGCCATGCTAAAAGGGCAATGCACACCTTTGAACGATTGGGGAGTGGAGCTGAGTGGATGGGCACATCGGGCATTTATCATACTCTTCTCCCTGTCTCTCCACACGCCCGCACACTCGGAATACATTTTTCCCATCAGTGGCCAGACCGTGTGGAGACCTTCTCCGTCGTTCCATAAGTTCTCAGAATACTTTATGCTATGTCAAGATCTGTTGTGTTATGAATATGATGATATGTTATCATTATTGTGATTTCACATGCCACAGTATTCTTTTCGGGGTGGTGTGAAGAAGATGATGCGGGAAACGTAGCACTTTAGACGAGTGCTCTTCACTGAACCAGCAGCAGAGAGAACCACAGGTCACTAACAGCCTCGTAACTCCATACCAACCGGACGAGCCTCACAGTCCAGCACAAAATAGCACATGCAAGCACATATAGTGTCCACAACTGACCAACGAGGGACCAGGCAAAGTCCTGACGGTCCCTGAGTCTGAGCAGAGTCCCTGGGGTGCATGAGGGCACACCACGCCTCCCTCTCCACAGCTGAGGTTTCAGAATGTCCATTGTCCCAGTAAACTTGCATACCTCGGATGCGTGCTAGGCCACCATGCTGGACGCTACGATATCATAGCAGCATTTCAACATTTCTGATCATTTCTGTCTTTTTGTTTATTGTGAACTTTTTGATTTAAAGCCTTAACGTACCTTGAGAGTTAAAAATCAAACTTATTAAAGATTGCAATTTATTATTAATTTCATTTTTAAATTACCCAAAAAAGCTTGTCCTATTTGTTTTCATGTCACTGCACAGAGTTTAAGTCCATAGGCGGAGCCTTATCCTAGCCACGCCCTTGCATTTTAGAGTAGGAAGTGCATGTCTGTCTTTCATGGTCACATGGTAAACAGTTAGAGACCATTGTTTTGATATTAATGTACACCAAAATCTGAAAATCAATAAAAAATATCAAGAATTGTCACCACCATGTGTACTAATAATCATCATATCAGCTAGTGGTATTAGTACTGTGGTGTTTGAACGTCCCAGAGAGAACGTGTTTAGACTATGAATAATACTATTCAGGTATTTATCGGTTTACATCTCTCAGCTGAAGTGGCTGCTTCCCTCGGCTTGCTCTTAAACCAGGTCGCCAACATGACAGCCATGGTTATTGATCGAGAGCCTGTAAACAACATCAACAGAATAAAGTAACCGCATATCCTAGGGGTCCCACAACCCCCTAGTTAACATGTTGGACCCACTGAATGTCCCAAAATCCAAATTCTGGATGGGGGCGAGGGGGTCCTTGAAAATAAACTTAGCCTGACATTATGTCATTGTTTAGCTGCTTCAGCCACCAGTTGGTGAGCTTCTGTCTTTGGTATTCTGTCATGACTAACTGGAGATGCTGCACTGGTCTGTCTCAGGGTGGAGCTGTAGCAAGCTGGTTCTCTCAGTTGGTTCTTCATAGCCTATCAGCTGTAGCAATACTCGGGACACCTCTGGAAAACTTGACAGTACGCCACAGTGTATCTGTACATCTGAAAACTGGCCCAGTTTTCCCAAGAGTTTGGTTGAAAGAGTGAACTGTTCCCAAACTGAAGACAGAGAAGATGAGTAAGATCTCAGTTAATGTGAGGAAGACCTACCAAGCACTTTTTGGCCTTGAAGCTAGCGTTACAAGTAAGCAGCCAACCAACACTGGATTAGTGAGCCTACGTGGGACCCCCTGAATAGCAGCGTATTTCACCCACTGGTAACAGGTAGCTGATAGCATGCTGAGCTCAAATTATGCAGTGAAACGAAATATTGCCAAAAATGGAGAGTGATGATACGTTTGCTGGGTAAAATGAATGTCTTGAGTAGGACTTAATGAGCCCCAGCACAGCAAAGACGACTTTCAATTAATGAAAAAAATGACATTGCAATTTGCTCGTTTGCTTATTATATTGTCAGCTCCCAAGGCAGGCCACTCCACCCTTCAGCAACTAGTTTTAACTTAAATGCTGACTTTACACGGCATATCTATCAGTCTGACATGCCACTGACCGATTTGGAAGGTTGCACAGATTCATGAGAACCCTTGCTTTGCTGATATACTGATAATTTAATAGATTGTTGGACTTGAATAGTTTTGATCTTTTAAGATATTGGTACAGGGCAACATGGTGGCGCACAACAAGAAGGGCCTGGGTTTGATTCCCTTAGTATAATAATACATATGTGCAGATGGTAAATTATCCATTTGAATACAATTACAATGAGTGAACTGCGTTATGAGTTAGGGGTAGATGTCATGTCGATGGAAGTTGTTTGGCACAAGTGGTTCTAAAGGAGTGGCCAGGGATCCTTCCATGTCATCCTTCCATCAGCTTTAAGAGGAGGCTTGTTTTGCTATTTGCTTATGATTCTCTTGTACATTCGTCTTTAAAAAATAGCTGCACCCAGAAGGAATCTACCGACAGGAATGAAACTTGGTGGGTAGGTCTGACATTGTGAGACATGCAAATGATTCAAGTTTTAGGCTTGACCACACATGGGCCTTATCGCTGTACCTGACTGACGCAACAGCCACGATTGCTGACATTCAGCGAGCAGTGATGCCCTCCATGAGTCATCCTCTTAGTGCCAGCACCACTGGTAGATGGCTGCACGATGCAGGACTACATGCACGCAGACCGTTACGCCGACTGTCCTTAACACCACGTCGACGTCACCAAAGGTTACAATGGTGTCGTGCCAGACTGTCATGGAGTGACTTAGTGAAGAGTCCTGCTTTTGTCTTGGTGGAGACGACCGACGAATCCATGTGTGAAGGCACTATGGCCAGTCCTAGGTTGAGTGGTTTGTTATCAGACGTCACACGTCCAGAAGGCCTGGTGTCACTCCACCTCCAACCCCTACTGCACAATCTGCAGGAACTGTGTGAAAATATTCAAGCTACATGGGATGGATTATCACAGGACACCATTAGGAACCTCTACAACTCCATGCTGAGACGTCTGGCATGTTGACGCCATACTGAGAGACACTACTTCTGTATGTGTAGCTCAGTAAATATTGCCCACATCATTTATTGTTGCTGGTAACGTTTTATCTTCCTTCCAAATAGCACTCCAATCCCACACTTCCTTCTGGGTGCATCCGTTCTTTTGACAATGAGTGTATTTTCGCACTTTCTAACTTGTGAAGGACGTTAGGATCATTCTGGATCATTGTAAGACCAATATTCTGCAAGGCCCCACTGCAGTTACCCCACTTGCCCTCATAGTAGGTGCACCACTGTCTCGATTCATCAGAACACCCATCTGGAAAGTCTGTGCACAACTACAGCAGCTAATCGAGAGTCTTCAGAATTGCAAATACTATATTATGCAGTCTGGTTGCAGAGCCTGCCATAATACGGGAGAACGATGATCGCTCTGAGCGCACTCACACAGCCAAGATAATCGCAGCACTGTGTTTTTACCCAGAGCCTTAGTTAAAATGTAATCAGTGGCCTTTGCTCATCAGATTCATTTACAGTTATTTAAAACGAACTTCCTCCTTCTCACTTCGAGAGTCGCTGCATGAGGCACTTTATGTTATTGTGTGTGTGTGAGAGTGTGCGCGAGTGTCTTTTTAAAAGAAGGTTTAGAAGTTCAGCCGAAGTGAGCATGGTATTAGCAAATGAGACACGTGCTGTCTGAATGGGCTTTCGCTTTAAGAAGGGCTCTCCGTCGGAGCAGGTTGAAAAGCGGAGCGGCGCGGCTGCTGAAAGACGCACTGTGTTTTGAAAAGGTGGCGCCGCGGGGAGTAAAGCTGAGGCTGTGAGCAGAGCGAAAGAGATCAGGGGTGTTTTTTGCACCCGCAAAGGGCGTTTAAACACCACACCCCGCAGGCACCGCGGAGGCCGCTTTGCCTGAACATCAAAAAACTCCACTGACTGCTGTGGCTTAAGCGTTAGCCAAACTGAAGACTTTATTTCAAGCTGCACTTTGACATGTTCGTTTCATTCGGGGACATGTTTCGAGTACACCTAGATACACCCCCTGGTTTCTACACTTAGTGTCCAATTTATCAGTTCCACTGACCATATAGGAGCACTTTGTAGTTCTACAATTACAGACTGTAGTCCATCTGTTTCTCTGTATACTTTATTACCCTGTTCTTCAATGGTCAGGACCCCCACAGGACCACCACAGAGGAGGTAGTATGTGGGTGGTGGATCATTCTCAGCACTGCAGTGAGACTGACTGTGGTGGTGTGGTAGTGTGTGCCGTGCTGGTGGGAGTGGATCAGACACAGCAGTGCTGCGGGACACCTCAGTGTCACTGCTGGACTGAGAATCGTCCACCAACCAAAACTATATAGTCCAACATAGTCCTGTGTGGGCAGCTTCCTGAAACCACTGATGAAGGACTAGTGGATGACCAACACTGCAATGTGCAGCAGCAGATGAGCTATCGTCTCTGACTGTACATCTACAAAGTGGAACAGCAAGGTAAGAGTGACTAATAGAGTGGACAGTGAGTGGACACAGTGTTTAAACACTCCAGCAAGTCCAAACTCCAAAGTCGAGTGACAGGAGAGCTGAAAGCTGAAATCGAGCATATTTTGTGGTGAGAGTAGCTCTTAGCTGTTGCTAAGCCGCTGTCCTGCTTACTTTGTGGACCCTTTTCTCCTCATTCTGTCAGTGCCACCTATCGGTCAGCTCCCACACCCCTGATCAATGACCCTTCTAAAAATAGAAATAGGTAGGACAGGAATAAAGCTTGGTGGGTAGGTTTTGACATCTTGAGATGTCCACACATGTGACGTAAGCAAGGGTGGGCCTTATCACTGTACCTGAGTGACCCGGACATGTCACTCCACCTCCACCCCTACCGCAACATCTGCAGGAACCGTGTGAGAATTTTCAAGATGCATGGGATGGATTATCACAGGACACCATTAGGAACCTCTATAACTCCATGCCGAGACGTCTGGCGTGTTGGGTTAGCAAACATGGCGTCTCGACGCCATACTGAGAGACCCTACTTCTGTATGTGTAGCTCAATAAATATTGATCATATCCGTCTAAATTTATCATAATTTATTGATCCTGGTAACCTTTATCTTCCTTCCCAACAGCACTGCAATCCCATACCTCCTTCTGGGTGCAGTTATTCTTTTGATGATGGTGAAGATGGTGTTTGGAGTCTTGCCCAAGGACTCTTATTGGTATAGGGCTAGCCCAGAAAGGGTATTGAACCCTTGCAGCGTGGGAGGCGGATGTGTTACCCACTACACTATACGAACCACTACTATACCAAATACTGCGGTATACCTTATCACTGCTAATCCGGCCTACCCTTAGCCACGTAGCTCCGGGTGACAAAGTAAAGCAAAGTTCAGACATCAAACAGGTAGACTGAGCGTGTTTGTGGTAAGCAGAAAACTACGAACGCTGGAGTTTTAGATGTCGTAGTTCACACAGGCCATTGAGCAGTATGTAAATGTGTTTTGGCGAATGCTCCCTTCACCATGGATGTAGCTGAATTAAGTCATTTGCATCCTGTGTAGATGTACTGGTTGTTTACATGTTCTCCAGCCGCATGCACAAACCCAACCGCGACAACATCTACAGTCGATTTTCAGTTGAATTAAATTTCAGTTAGTGGGCAAGAAATCCTAGCAAATAGGAGAAGACCCTGCGGGAAATTAGTGCTGTGAAATTTCAATCAATGTTAAATTTCATACTGGCACTGCATTGCGTGGCTCCCGAAGCCTGTGTTCAGACAAATTTTATTACAGCGAGAGGTTATCGCTTCGACCAGAATGCCGTGTGTGTGGAGGAAAGCGAGCAGGTTTCTGTGTTCGGGCGGGATGTGAAGTCAGAGAATTTCTGATTATGGCTTATGAAGTAACCCCAGAAGTAGATTAAAGGCAGGCTGGAGGATTCCAGTGGCATTTTTTGTGGACTCCATACTGGGCTACAGGACGTTTCAGTAAATGAAGGGCATGACTGTGAACCGATGCTCTGAACCAGGCATGAACATGTGTAATATATGCATCTAGCTCTGAGATGGAAAATTGCCGGGTTATGTTGAGGGCTACGTTTACATTTATGGCATTTTGGCAGAAACTCTTATCCAGTGCGGCTCACAGTTTTTAATCATGTTACAGAGGTGGGCGATCGTAGCGCT
>JAVGWN010000072.1:16838-31744 GCA_034552555.1 Semaprochilodus insignis | reverse complement strand
CCCTACTCTTACAGAAGCATCCATTTCTCTTCTCTTAAAGAAGGATAGGGACCCTACTTCTTGTGCTTCATATAGACCCATATCTCTCCTGAATGTAGATGTGAAAATCCTGGCGAAAACATTGGCTTCGCGGCTGGAAAATGCCCTCCCAGATTTAACTTCACAAGAACAAAATGGTTTTGTTAAAGGGCGTCATCTTTTTTTCAATGTTCGTACTCTTCTAAATGTAATCTATACAAAAGACTCTTCCTCTGCCCCAGAAATTGTAGTGTCGCTAGATGCAGAGAAGGCATTTGATCGAGTTGAGTGGAATTATCTTTTTTCAACCTTGTACAAATTTGGATTTGGGGATAATTTTTCTTCTTTAATTAGTAAATTAAAACAAGACTTACAGAGATGGAAATCTCTTCCTCTATCATTGATTGGTAGAATAAATGTTATAAAAATGAATGTTATGCCCAAATTTCTTTTTTTGTTTCAAACTATTCCTTTATTTTTGCCGAAAAAGTTCTTTAAGAATTTGGATCAGCTTATTACTTCTTTTATATGGGATGGGAAGGTTCCTAGAGTGAGAAAATCACTACTACAAAGATTTAAATCTGATGGGGGTCTGGCCCTCCCTAATTTTTTGTTCTACTATTGGTCAGCACACATCCAAAAGACCCTATGTTGGCTTCATGCTCCGGATTTGCTGTGGTGTACATTAGAGACCCGCTCTTGCTCTCCGTACTCTCCGCTCGCACTCCTTACTTCTTCTTTACCACTCAACCTGACAGGTTGTACGTGTAATCCATTGGTAATGTCTACCCTTCGAATTTGGTCCGAGTTTAGATGTTACTTTAGGTTTACGTCTCCCTCTTTGTCGATGCCTATTTTGGAAAACCACCTATTTCCCCCTGCATTGACAGACACAGCTTTTAATGTATGGCAGGAGAGAGGTATTAGATTTTTTCGGCACCTTTACAAGGATGGTTCTTTTTATAGTTTTGCCCAACTAACTACAGATTTTAATTTGCCTTCACCTCATTTGTTTCGATACTTCCAACTTAGACACTGTATCTCTTCCCTTTTTCCAAACTATTCTTGTCTTCCTCTCACACAATCATGGGAAGACCTTTTGACCTGGGACCCCTTTCAGAAATCTACTATATCCAAGATTTACTCATACATCATGGGCTTAGACCAGCACTCTCTTACAAAAATTAAAAGTGCTTGGGAACAAGAACTGGGTACTGTTTTTACAGAGCATTGGTGGGACAAAGCCATAAACAAAATACGTTCAAGTTCTTTCTGTGTAAGACTTCAGCTGATTCAATTTAAGGTACTACATAGAGTTCATTTATCTAAGTCTCAGCTCTCTAAATTCTTCCCAAATGCTGTCATTGATGTGTGTGATAAATGCGGTGCCACTCCATGTAATTTAAGTCACATGTTCTTTTTTTGTCCCTCCCTACATACATTTTGGTTTGAATATTTTGAAATTATGACAAACGTTTTGGGCACCAACATTATTAAGAACCCTTTAATCGCAATATTTGCCTTTTCTACTGATCCACCCATACTTAATAGAACCCAATCAGATGTACTGGCATTTACATCTCTGCTAGCAAGACGTCGTATATTGCTATTATGGAAGTCTTCAAAATCTAGTCTTCTATTTCAAGGTGGCTCCAAGATGTTATACATTTTCTTACTATGGAAAAGATAAGATCTACTTTGAAAGGCAATACTGCAGCATTTTATTCCAAATGGAATCCTTTTCTTAGGTATTTTAATTTACTCCAAGTCATGCCAGCCGACTGAGGGGAATTTTTATTTATTTACTTATTTTTTTTAATTAATTAATTTTTTTAATTTAGTGATTTGTTTATTTATTTATTGACTTACTCTCCCCCTCCCCCTTTATAGCTAATTTAGTTTGTCATCATATCTGTGTAATGTTCATTTTAAGAAAATGGGTGATGTTTACGTTTATGTATATGTGACTATATGTGTATATGTGTAGGTTTAGATTTGCGCATATAGTTTGTATGTATGTATATGTGTATATATGAGTAATATGTACGTATGTATATATGTATGTATGTGTGTATGTATGTATTCTTTCCTTTTCTCTGTATGTACGTATGCATATAGATTCCCCTGTGTGTATGTAGCTGGGGGTGTGGGGTTACGAATAGATTATCTTTATTTACTTAGTTAGTTATTTACTTTTTTTTTTTTTTGTACATGTGTTTAGTTTTGGGTGAAAAAAAAAATTGAGGGACTACTTGGATATGTTAAATTACTGGATGTAACTGTGCCTTTACTCCTCAATAAAACATATTATAAAAAAAAAAGATATGTTCACCATGGAGAGACTCACAGTGAGAGGCAGATGATGTGAAAGGCAGATGATGACAGACGATGAAGATCTCAACCCTCTTTATGTATGAGCTCATGCTAAAACTCTGCAGATTCAGGAAATGTTTGAACTGTGTTTATATACTATATATGAAATTTAATGTAAAACATTTTTGTTTTATATAACTTAGCAAAGAAAACGTGGAAGACCATAAACCTTCTGATGTTCTGCATTGTTGTTAAACGTGACTGTACTGCTATTCCAATAAAAACAGCAACATTTAGTACAGGAAGGGAAGAAGACACTGGTTCATCAGATTTTCATTTTATCTGCGATCTGAACTGACAAAGTGCATGCAAACTCTGTGTTTATAAAAGTGTGCTTGTTTGTTTCACTTTGCTAACTGGTGAGGCTCTAACCAGATGTGTTTCTGTTCTGTTTTCAGACTCTGAACTTTCCATTGCTATTCAGATTGGCACATCAGTCAGTGGGTCTGGGTTCGTGTTTAGAGGAAAGCCGATTAAGTTGACTGTATGGAAAACAGAGCAGAATGAGGATTGTTGTTCTACATATAACTCCATTTTGTTTGATGAAGATGGGAATTTTTTAAATTTTGGTTATGATGCTGTAAGTAAATACCACCAAACACAGAGAACCAATGCACAGAATCTGTACTTCAACAACTTCACAAAGGACATTGATAAAATGGTATGTGTTATTCCTCTGTGTGATAGAAGTGATGACCTTTATAATATAGTGAATAAAAAAATATATATATATTATATATATATGTTCTTATATTTATGTACTTCTCAGGAATTACACAGAGAGCTGAAGATAAAGGCCATAAACGGTAGAGAAATGAGTGCAGTTAAAGTGTTCTCTGAAAGTCTGAAGTTCCTGATGAATCACACCCTGAAGATGATCGGAAAACAACCATCTGTCTCTAATGCCACATGGGTTTTGACAATTCCAGACATTTGGAGCTCTTCAACTAAACAGTTCATGAGAGATGCAGCTATAGAGGTGAGTAAGATCATAAATCAGAGAAATAAAAATGTATTGTTTTACTGTACTAATTAGTGTGCAAAATTAGTAGCTTAAAACTACTTTTACTACTGGAGATAACACTTCATTAATCCCGAACGAAGTTGTAGTGTCACAGTACTATAAATACTGCACAAGACATACGTTATTAGAATAAATAGAGCAAGAGTTACAAAAGAGATATTAATCACAGACAATAACAGTGAGCAGGATCAGTGTAGATATATAAAGTATATAATGTACTTGACATATGCAGGAGCAGCCTTGGTGGACACTGCACTAATAAACATATTAAGAGATTTAAAAAATAAGACAAGAAGAGAGGGGGCATGTACAAGACGAGAGCAGCATATATATATATATATATATATATATATATATATATATATATATATATTATAGCACTAATGGAGACATGAGGTTGTAAAGATTATCAATAAAATATAATATTAATTAAATGTTATTACTAGGAGCCAGAGTGACAGGAGTGGTCATCCGCACTTCAGTTCTAGTGTTCCCATTCTGACATACAGATGCTGCTCTTGCACATGTTGCACATGTCCTACTGTTACTGTTTACACACATATTGTTTATCTGTCTGGAAGGTCCAGAATTCCTCCTTAATGTTGTGCAGATGATGATGATTAACAGCTACAGAATGTGTTTGGCAGAGGTGATGCTGCTAAAAGAAGAAAAGCATTAGTCTGAACATTGTCAGCATAACTGGTGAGATGTTACCTGGTATGAGCACTCCTTCAGATAGGGCTCAAATTACTTCTATGCAGAGCCAGCAATTCCAAGGTGAGTGAGGGCCAGCCAACCATTGTGGTTGACCGTGTTGAAGGCTGTGGAGAGGTCAAGAAAATCAGAATGACAACAGTTTAGTTGATCTTGCTGCCTGAAGCTTCTAAGTTACTGCTGTTTCTGTTGAGTGAACTGGTTTGAAGGCTGGTTGGGATCCTGGAGCTGTTTCTGTGTGAAAAAGGGAGAAAATTGATTATGGAGTGAATGTTCTGGAATGTTTGAGAGGAAAGAAAGGAGTCATACCAGTCTGTAGCTCCTGATGTCTCAGCTAGGCTTCTTCAAGAAGCCAAGACTACTGTCAGCGCTTTTACACTGCCCCCCACACCAAACCTACATGCTGATCAAGTGTGACTACTGTCAGCACTGTTACACTGCCCCCCACACCAAACCTGCATGCTGATCAAGTCTGGCTACTGTCAGTGCTGTTACACTGCCCCCCACACCAAACCTGCATGCTGATCAAGTCTGACTACTGTCAGTGCTGTTACACTGCCCCCCACACGAAAGTTATGTTTTTAACTATTTTTAAAGTCAGAATTCCAGCTTATCCTGAAAGAATTATTGTAGATCTGGATTTATGTCTTTGTGTTTAGACTGGTCTGGAGAATCTGATCCTGAAAGACTGACTATATTAAACATATCTTTGTGTTTAGGCTGGTCTGGAGAATCCGATCCTGAAAGACTGATTGTAGATCTGGATTTATATTAAACATATCTTCCTTTGTTTAGGCTGGTCTGGTGACAGACTCTGATCCTGAAAGACTGATTGTAGTTCGGGCATCAGAAGCTGCATGTCTGTGGTGTACACAGCTACCAAGGCACAAATTTTTGGAAGGAGATCTTGAAGAAGCAGAGACCATAGAAAATGTTCCAGGAACACAATACATGGTCATGGCCTGTGGAGGTATGTTGATTTTCTGCTCTTTTCACACATTTTACTTCTCTCACACAGAATGAAAGGTTTATAATAAGTGGCATCAAGTTTTTGCCAACTCCTGGCAACCATAGAAATAGTTTTCCTCCAGAATGTCATGTGTTCTGATTGGTTCTTCAGGTTTTTGAATGGCTGGTTCATGATTTTTCGGATTGTATTCCTTTATTTTGTATCTAGTCTCTTTTACTTACTCTTCCAAGCATGATAGTCTTTTCCATTGACTCATTTCTTCTCATATGTCCAAAATAAGAACTTCAGTTCTGGGCTTCCAGTCAGAGATACGGCTTTATTTCATCCAGGGTCCATTCATTTGTTTTATTTGCTGTCTAGCATTCAGATCAAATTCAAAGGTACCGTCTAGCTTTAGCTAAAGAAGACCACAGCCTGGACAAGTCAGATCTTTGTTTGTATGGACAAATCGTTGCATTTGAAGATCTTTTAAGGTTCATCCTTGTGCTGCTGAGTGCCAATCTGTGTTGTATTTCTTGAGTGCTGGATCCTTTGCTTTTAATAAATGATGAGAGTAGGCAAAAACTGTCCACCATCTCCACATCATCTCCATCATTGGTAAAGCATTCTGTCCTTTTGTTATAACCTTATTATTATTTATATTGAGCTGATCTTTGTTCGTTGTGTCATCTGTGTGTGGAAGTTTATTGATGTTCCACACAGCACATTGGTTCCAAAGCTGAGTAACCGAGTAAAAGCTAGAACATGTACTGTGGTGTGTGTAGCCGTGGTCGAGTAAAATTAAAGCCATATCGAAAGAACTAGATTGATAGATAGATAGATAGATAGATAGACAGATAGATAGATAAAATAATATAATAGATAGATAGATACTTATAACTTATTACTGTCATATCACCCTGACATAGGGTTGGATCTGTAAATATACACATAAAAAATCAGCTACAACATAAAAAATTATGTTCAAAAGTGTTTTTTAAAAGTTTTAAATTAAAGCAAATTGAATTGAATTACTATTTAGTTTAATTTATGCCTTCCAGGCTCACTTGGCCCTGAATTCCTTTCTACAAGTTGATGGGACTATGTAGTGCTTGCTTTTTAAACTCAGCAATGCACGTTTAAGGTACAGATGACTTAACATGAATTTGCATATTGCTTTACTCACACTCTTCATGTTGTTTTCCTTCCACTGTGTGTACCTTTATTATATTCCAAGGCTAATGACCAAGCCAATTTGCTGTTGGCTGTAAGTGCAAATGTGTAGCATCAGTCCTGTGGAGGCTAATCATGTAATACTTTTAGTGGGTAGTAGGTAGGCCAGTGGGGTAAACAACATAAAGCGGGTGAGTAAAACATCCGTAAATAGACATTACTGTATTATATACACTACAGTAGGAGTTATTAATCCATATACACCCTCAATAAACGCTCCTATACACTAGAATAGGAGATATTAATCCATAAATACCCTCAATAAACACTCTTATACACTACAATAGGGCCGATTAATCTATAAACGCCCTCAATAAACGCTTCTATACACTAGAATAGGAGATATTAATCCATAAATACTCTCAATAAACGCTCCTATACACTACTAATAAATATTTAGATAAATTTGTATTTAGATAAATCATTTTTGTGTTGCTGTTAGTTTAAGATGAAACACATGTAACTCATGTTCAAATGTGGCATCAGATTACAGCGCAATAACCCATTTCCACACTGCACTGGCTATTGCAGCAAGAGGCCCATCTCTCACTGCTCCAGCAAGAGAGTTTTGAAACCTCCACATGGCATGCCATTCTCTTCACTGCTTTTATTGTAATAAAACATAATTAAATATTAGTTACCAGCAACAGTAGTTAATATTCCTATTGCACAACATTCTGAACCTGAAGCAACACAGACTAACAGGTGTTTCTACTATTGGTTCACACAGTCTACACCACTGTACAGTATAAAGCAGAGCACCAGTTGCCCTGTTCTGTATATGATCTAACAGTTTCAAACACTGGACAGCATCATACTGAACTGACACCTCTTGAGATCTCATTGGAGTAGAGTGATATCAGTGTGTCACTCCAGGTTTTAACCTGATTGATCAACCTGGAAGCTGAAAGACTGGCCCTTGTTCACCTTTCTACAGGGCTTTTGACTAATCTATCCAGTGAGCGAAAAACTTTCTATAATATATAATTCAATTACATATCAACATTGAATAGCAAAACATGAAAAACAAAACTGAAATTGACAACAGAAATGTTATCTGTACATTTACAAAATCTAAATAGATTCAGAGTAATCTAAGGAAAAGTGCTTGCCACTGTACAGTCACATGGAGTCTCCAAAGCTCCAAATGACAGCCTGTTAACAGGATATTTTCAGTATTTTATTTCCCCATGTACTTACTATTTATAGTTTCATTTATCAAAATGATGTCTCATAATTAACATGAAGATGCCACCGTCAATCCCAATGGTTGTCTAGGAAATCTCTGAAGGAACACCAAACACCAACACAAAGAAGCTGGTGAAATATTAAAGCAGAAAGGCAGAAAAGACAGTTAAAGAACATTTTAATTACTACATGCTAGCCACTAACTACCTGTTAATTTATGTGACAGAGCTAAAAATGATAGTCCACTAGGTTAGCTTACAAACACATTAGCACCGTATAAATAGTTTAAAAAAAATTTAAAATAGCATTGCAATAGCATTTTAATTCATTAAAAATAGTTCTCCCAACTATTCATATGACGAATAAACATATTTTGCTGTTCAATTACAATGAAAGCAGCAAAGAACGACACGTCGTGTGGAGGTCTAAAAGCAGTATATGACTCTTGTGGAAAGCTGACTCTTGGCTTTGTCTTTGTTTCGGAAGCACCGGTCACAGACAGGGTCTTACCTGCACTAGGAGAGGAAGGGTGTTCAGGAACAGAAGGAGTAGAATGGAGGACAGGAAAGGCGGTGGTCAGCAGGCTGTCAGCCTTCTTGTCTCTGTGCCTAAGAGGGGAAACTATTGAATGACCTAGATCCTGTAGTTTTGGTCCCCATCATTTCCATGATCTGATTACTCTCTCTGTGCACTATGTAACACATCTCCTCCAAGGGAGGGAAAGGCAAAATAGAATGATCAGAATGTCCTAATTGTCTTGGGTCTTGTGATTTTTTGAGTGAGCATAAACTGAAGGACTAGTTTGTGAACATAGGTTTAGCATATTATACAGTTATGCCCAAAATCCAAGAACCAACAAAATCCATAGCCCAAAGTGACACAAGGAATAAGGGGGAAATAAATTTTATCCTTAATAATTTGTTTTAGTAGTTACAAAGATAAATGAAATTGGGTTGGCAATAGCGCCCCCTTAAGGGCTCATGTCTTGCACCTGAGTAGCAGGAGAGACTGCTACCTATTGACCAAAGTTCACGTCTGTACCACCTATGGTTTGGTCTGCATGATTTGCTTTAGCGAAGATTCTAACAATTCCAATAGGATTCTATGCACTGCATAAGAAACTGAACTGAACTAAAACTGAACTGGTTTGGGAGATGGCGGACATGTGACAGTGACATCATCATGTGGTAATAGTTGTACTCGTAAGTAAGTTGTAAAGTTGTACGGTGTAAAAATTATATATATATGTTTTTTGTTTAAAGTGATAAAATGGTGTCATTGTGTATATGAATATTTTCCTACACACTGGCTGCTTGGCCTGTATTACAGTGTAATAGGTTACATTCTTACACTGCTTACTCTGTATTGATGGTGATTCTGAGTAAAGGACTGTAGGATGTGACTCTTTGTTTTTGTTCTTGTTCTAGATAAAAGCACTGAGATCACCAGTTATGAGGTGGTGAAGGAAGGTCGTCTAAACAGGCTGCTCACAGTATCAGGAAATGAAATGTGTGAACAGAAACTGCGCATGAATTTCTTAAGGGTCCTCAGAAATACATTCTCTGATGAAGTGATTGATGAGTTTGAGACAAACCATCCCAACGACAGGCAGAGATTACTGAATGAGTTCTCATCTCAGAAACGGCATGGTGGAGATGTGGTGGTGCCATGTCCACAGAGTTTACAAGAGATTATCAAATATGAATCAGTACGAGTGACTCAGGACGTTATGAGATACATACACGAGGACAGTTTCATAGCAGTAGAAGAGAAGATTCAATCACTACTGAGTGTTCCCAACCAGAAGATCAAATATATCTTCTTAGTTGGAGACTTTGTGAGTCCATATGTGAGTCGTTTTGTCAGAGAGAGGTTTGGGCCACAGTGTAAGGTGCTCTGTCCTATGAATGCTCACATGGCTGCACTGAACGGAGCCGTTTTACTTGGCATGATTTCAAATGTAGTGGGAAACAGCCCCAGATATTGATTGTGGACAGACTACTGTTAGTCACCCTGGACTCCTTCACCAGGCAGTTTGATCATTCATGCATTTCACTACAATGCATATGTAATACTGTCCACAAATTAATATACAGTCAGCTGTCCATAAGTAGTAAGATCACACTGTTTGTTAATCAGTTCAGTAATTTATTGATCAGAAATATGAGCTACAGTAGCTGAAAACACAGTGTGTTATATCCACAATTAATAGACAACCACAGAAACCACAGAGACAAAGTCTTTAACATGCTATAAAATCATTAATTCTCTTTAGAAATCATTCATGATTAAGGTGTTTAAAAAGATATTAATATGCGTGACAAAATCAATGTGTTTGAAAAAACCCTGACATTTTAAATAAATCATTAACAGTTTGGGGGAAATCATTAACATTTTAAAACATCATTTTAAAATCATTAACACTTTTTAAAAAATCCTTGATATTTTAAATAAATCATTAACTTTTTTAAAACATGTTTTTAAAATCAATAACACTTTTAAATAAATCTTTGATATTTTAAATAAATCATTAACATTTTGGGGGAAATCATTAACATTTAAAAACATTTTTGAAAAAAAATTATAATTTTTTGTATTATTTTTGTGTTTGTGCTGAGCATTCTCGTGTATAGTGTAACTCAGAGGGTAATGTACAACACTGGGAGGGTATAATGTGCAGATTTGAGAAATCTATATTTTATTCATATTATACACATGTGTGGAGATTCTTTGACAGCATACAGCGTATACACACAGCGCAGTTCTACATTCAGAGATGATAAATTCTGTAACACTTTGTTAGAAGGCTGTTCATACAGGGACTACATAACTCATGCATAAGCACTGAATTACCTATTTATAAAACATTGTTTTATAACACTTGTAAGTATATAAGTAAGGAATAATATTCATAGAGTTTCATGAATTTGTTATTCAAAGCTTAGTTGTGTTTAGTCCTTCTGTAGCTGACCTTCGAATAAAGTGTGACCACAAAAGCTTCCTGAAATGAAAAGAGATACCATGTGCATGTTGCTGTGTTTGTGTGTGTTACAAATAATATAATGAAGAGGTTCTAAGATTCTGTGATTCTGTTTACTGATCAGCATCAAAATAAACATGAAGTCAATGTTTCATTATACATGTGTTTTCTGTTCATATATACCACTACCTATACAAATATCATATTCATTTACTAACCTTTAATATATTAATGCTCAAATCAATTATAATTCAAGGACTCAATTTTCAGCTGATGAGCTGGGGCGGGTACTGAAATGGTACATGCCAGGGGTGTTAAGGGGAGAAGTTAAATGCAAGTGAAGGAATGATCAAACAGCAGAGGCCATCTTAAACAGACAGATCAGGTAACACGGTGAGGATCACAGTTAATGCTTCTAGTGCTTGTAAAACCACTGAGCTCAGTCTACTGGTGGAGAAGATTAGATCAGTGATCAATCGGTGAACTTGTAACAGCATGAACTGTTAATAGTGATATAGCGGTTTTTGCTTTGCTGTTATAATACCGTGTCTTGTGAATATTAATCAGTGTTAATAATTCATCAGCCTCATAATTACAACAGTTTGATTGGTAAAAAATGTCAGATTAAACTACAGACTAGAGACAAGTATTCTCATTAGGACCTTAGATAAGGGGGACGTGAACTGACGAATATATAATATAATGTGTGGTAATTATTTTTATTTTTATTGATTATAGTCATTATTCTTTTACTTTTTTCCCTTCTTCTTCCTACTATTATAAAACATCATTATTAATTCTCATTCATTTATATGATTAACATACAGATGCACACAGTTTATGAAAGGTCCTATATAAATAAAGCATAATAATAATAGTAATAATAATAACAATAATGTTAGATACATGTATTAAAGAGCAGTAACATCAGATGTTAATTATGTGGCATGTTTTAAACACATTCATATTTATGTTTGATAGAGGCTACTGTACATATATAGGCATAATTCAAACACACGCTCATGCGCACACACACACACACACACACACACACACACACACACACACACACACAGTACACAGCGTCCTGGCCCTTAAAGAGCTCACTCACAGAATCCTTGACTGCTGTGTGCTGAGCATCATGAGACATCTTGTGGCCATAAACTGGTACTAAATCTTAATGTGTTGCATCAGAGATAAACAGTCCAACACACTTTCCACACATGGTGGTGCTGACTGGAGTGCAGTTTAGTGCAGAGGAGAACCTTCAAGGCCTTTAGGTCCTTCATGCTACATGTTGGTCTAAAGGGACACTGAGTGACGAGAGGTGTAACAAGACCCTGATAAACCACTCCAGTATAGCTGTTTTTGAGCAGTGTATTTACAAATATATACGGCACCCAAGACGAACAATGAAGCCATCTCTCCGGGGGTAAGCCAAGGCCAAAATAATAAACAGAACCCAAAATCTAACTGACCAAGCAAAATGCAAATAAGCCACAAAGATCTAACCTAACTCCCTAACTAAACCAAAACCAGGAGAAAACAGCGTACACAAACAAAATGGCACTTACCCCTTCCGGCAAGGGTGACGATAACAGAAGAAAGTATTTACAGGGATAAACAAGGGCCAAAGTACACACAGCGTGGCCACAATATACACTGTAGGGTTAGTAACACATACAGAAGCAGAACACACAAGCCTATACAAGACAGCAGTCCACACATGGAACGCTGAGCAGGGGTCTCCTTCAGTCTCCTGCCTCTTTTAGTCTCTCCCTCAGGAAGAGCCTCACACACAGCACTGGACATTATGTAACAGCTCTACCTAGGGACAGGAAGGTGCAGAGAGAGACAGGGAGAGAGAGAGATGCTCACACAGGAGAGCACAGAACAGCAAACAGCTTGAGGCTGTAACAAGGGGCCTAATGACACTTGATGAAATAACGCTCACATAGCACCAGGTCCTGATAAGATACCTGGTCGTGTGCTGAAGGACTGTGAAGGGGAACTTGCAGATGTGTACACAGACATCTTTAACACCTCAGTCAGCAAGGCTGTGGTTCCCACATGCTTAAAAGCCACCACCATAATCCCGGTCCCAAAGAAGTAGTCCTGTTTCAATGACTACCGTCCGGTTGCACTCACCTCCATCCTCATGAAGTGCTTCGAACAGCTAGTCATGCAACACATCAGGTCTCCATCACATCACACATCCAACCTCTTTATCAAGTTCGCGGTGAAGAGGGTAAGCAGCACAAGTTCCTGGGTGTGCACATCACAGAGGACCTCTCCTGGAGCAACAACACAGCATCACTGGCCAGGAAGGCTCATCAGCGGGTCTACTTTCTCCACAAGCTAAGAAGAGCTAGAGCCCCCACCCCCATCATGTGCACCTTCTACAGAGGGGCCATCAAGAGCATCCTGACCAGCTGTATCACTGTGTGGTACGGGACCTGCACAGCATCCTGCCGCAGGACCCTGCAGCACGCCGTGAGAGCATCTGAGAAGATCATCGGCACCTCTCTCCCCAATCCTCTGTATGTCTTGTACATTGAAGTATTGACTAATAAAACTACTTGCCTTCACTAGAACAGAAAATTTTTTTTAGAAATAAGAAATTATTGTTACTTTTCACTGCTTGAATGTTTGTTTGCAGTTATTCTAATACTACAGTGCTTTTTACAAGCCACGTCGCCCTTACTGTGCAAATAAATGGTTTCAAAAATGTTGCTTAGGTGCCTAAGTACTGTTGGAGGGCCTTCAAACAGTATTTACCCCTCTGGATTTGTTTCACAGTTAAAGGTTTTTACCATTTGATTCACACAATGTGTCTTGTTGACATTTTGATGGTGCTTCATCCAGTTTACAAAACATCAATAAAGTTCACAAGAATTATTTACTATATAATTATTTATTTTTAAAGACTGAGGCTGTGTTTGAGTCCAGAATACAGACCGGAAGGTTATTCCAAAGCTGTATCTGAGTATGCGTGTTGGTTCATAATAAGAGATAAGTTCACAGATAAAGTGCTGAGGAGCAAGGCCTTTTGGAGCTTTGTATGTCAGTAGAATGTTGTGTTGTTGTACTGTTTTCAAATAAATTCACATCTAACATTTACATTTACGGCATTTAGCAGACGCTCTTATCCAGAGCGACTTACAACCGTGCTTAGTGTTCTGTTGGATAATATTCCAGCTAGTACAGGAAGTTTAGAGCCTAAAACTCACCCTGAGCTCAGACACTGCCCGAACAGGGGGCCAGTGCTGATACCTAGATAGATCAATACACACATATAGAGCAAAAAGAGCACTACCTGGCAACCCCAGCCCAGTGCTCACACCTATAGAAAAGAAAAGGTGATTATAAGTGCAATATAAGTGCAACACAACACAAGTACATACACAACTTACACCTCTACTAGTGCTTACTCACTTAAGTGCATTATGAAGAGATGGGTCTTTAGTCTGCGTTTGAAGACCGCGAGAGACTCTGCTGTTCGAACGCCCAGTGGGAGTTCATTCCACCATCTGGGAGCCAGGACAGAGAAGAGTCTGGACGCTTGTCTTCCATGAGACTTCAGGGACGGCGGTTCGAGTCTAGCTGTACTTGAAGCTCAAAGGGCTCGAGGTACAGATCGACTCTTCACCATTGCCATAAGGTAGGGAGGGGCTGGTCCGTTCTTGGCTTTGTAGGCGAGCGTCAGAGTTTTGAATCTGATGCGGGCAGCTACAGGAAGCCAGTGAAGGGAGCGCAGCAGTGGAGTCACATGGGTGAACTTCGGAAGATTGAAAATGAGTCGAGCTGCTGCATTCTGGATCAGTTGCAGGGGCCTGATGGCCCGTAGAGGAAGACCAGCCAGGAGCGAGTTGCAGTAGTCTAGCCTTGAGATGACCAGAGACTGGACCAGCAGCTGGGTGGCCTCCTGGGTGAGGAAGGGTCGAATCTTCCGGATGTTGTAGAGGAGGAATCTGCATGACCGAGTCAGGTTCGCTATATGAGCCGAGAACGATAACTGGTCATCCAGAATCACTCCAAGACTTCTTGCATCCTCAGTCGGGGTGATCAAGGAGTTCCCGAATGAGATGGCAAGATCATGGTGAGGACCCGTAGTGCTGGGGATGAACAGCAGCTCAGTCTTGCTGGGATTGAGCTTGAGGTGGTGAGCTGTCATCCATGAGCAGATGTCGGTCAGGCACGCTGAGACGCGATTGCATACCTGTGTATCAGATGATGGGAAGGAAAGCATGAGTTGAGTATCATCAGCATAACAGTGATAAGAAAAGCCGTGAGAGGTAATTACTTCTCCAAGAGAAAGAGTGTAGAGAGAGAAGAGAAGAGGACCCAACACCGAGCCTTGAGGGACACCGGTGGAGAGCCTGCATGGAGCAGACGTGGACCCATTCCATGTTACCTGATAGTGGCGG
>JAVGWN010000072.1:0-12258 GCA_034552555.1 Semaprochilodus insignis | reverse complement strand
CCTCCACATGGTAAGAGGAGCTGTCCTGCTGGGGAACATGAGGATGGGAATCTTTACTTGTACAGGAAGAGTAAAAGTGGGACAGATTTTTCCCAGATTCCATAGAAATGATCTGATATGTCTTTGTTCCTCTGCGGGGAGAAAACGTGGAGAGACTCTTTCTGTTCTTCTGCTTCTACACTGTGGATCTCAGTTCACCTTTTATTAGACAGTGGATCTCAGAGCACAGATTTAAGAACTATGTGTAAACGGATCTTTAACTTTAGTGTGGGATTAAAACTCTACGTCTCTTTGGTGTTTATCTGTTTACTTTAATCTGTCTATCTTATAAACACATCACCCTCCACCACCCAGAAGGATCAGCAGCTCAGAAGACGAATGGAATATTATTTTACTGACACTAAACATGAAATATTCACTCATTTAAATAAGAACTATTTTACCATCACAGTCCACATTAAACAGCCTAAATACTCAGTATAGAAATGTGAAAGCTCTACTCTATTCTATTCTATTCTATTCTATTCTATTGATTGTGTTGGTCTGTGTGTTTGTGTCTCCACAGCTGCAGCAGTTCAGACTTTATCCTCAGAACCAAAAACCAGAGAAGATTTTCTACAGTGTATGAACAACACACACACACACACACACACACACACACACACACACACACACTGCACACACACACTACACACACACACACACACACACACACACACACACACACACACTACTCACTACACACACACACACACACACACACACACACACACTACACACACATACACACACACACACACACACACACACTCACACACACTACACGCACACACACTACACACACACACACTACACACACTACACGCACACACTACACACACACACACTACACCACACACACACACACACACACACACACACACACTGCACACACACACTACACACACACACACACACACACACACACACACACACACACACACACACACACTACTCACACGCACGCACACACACACACACTCCCCCCAGACACACACAAACTCTTTCGCAAACTTACTCAATCGTACAAACTCACTTGCAAACTCTCACTCACTTACTTGCACACTCTCACACACTCATATTCACATATACCACACACATACACACGTTTGCTCACACACTCGCAGACACACAATTTTTCACACACACACTCGCACACACAGACACACTCTCACACACAGTGGTGTTGTTTGTATTTGTGGTGTTACTGTAAATGTTCTTGATGAAATTATTCAGCATCTAAAATATTCAGTGTAGAGATTATTAATGATAAACTCACACTGGATTTTACTACTAATAAGAACCTAAAACTGAAATGTTAATTTTCTTTCTTTCTTTCTTTCTTCCTTTCTTTCATTCTTTGTGTTTAGATTTCTGTCAGCTGACTCTGGATCCCTACACAGCAAATAATCACCTCACTCTGTCTGAGAAGAACAGAGTGGTGACGTGGAGTAACACAGTCCAGCGTTACTCTGATCATCCAGAGAGATTTGATATCTTGTATCAGGTGATGTGTAAGGAGAGTGTGAGTGGACGCTGTTACTGGGAGGTTGAGTGGAGCAGTGAGAGAGGATGGTCTGTGTTCATGTCAGTCTCATATAAAGGGATCAGCAGGAAAGGACGGGGGGATGATTGTGGGTTTGGACGGAACAGTCAGTCCTGGAGTCTGCGGTGTTCTCCTTCCTCTCTCTCTTTCCTGCACAACGACATTCGGACTGAGATCTCAGGACCATCATCCTCCAGAATAGGAGTGTATGTGGATCACAGTGCAGGAACTCTGTCCTTCTACAGCGTCTCTGACACAATGACCCTCCTACACACAGTCCACACCACATTCACTCAGCCGCTCTACGCTGGGTTCTGGGCTGGTGTTGGGTCCTCTGTGAGATTATGTGATCATTAATGATTAATATATTGAATATGATTACCTTATAAATACTCCCATCATCAAAAGAACAGCTGCACCCAGAAGGAGGTGTGGGACTGCAGGTCTGTTGGGAAGGAAGATAAAGGTTACCAGGATCAATAAATGATGATAAATTTAGACTGATATGATCAATATTTATTGAGCTACACATACAGAAGTAGTGTCTCTCAGTATGGAGAGTTTTCTAACCCAACATGCCAGACGTCTCGGCATGGAGCTGTAGAGGTTCCTAATGGTGTCCTGTGATAATCCATCCCATGCAGCTTGAATATCCTCACACAGTTCCTGCAGATTTTGAAGTAGGGGAGTGTAGATAGCATTTCCAAAAGCATCCCACATATTTTCATTCAGGGATAGGTCTGGTGATGCGGCTGGCCATGGCATAGTACCTGTGTGTTGAAGGAAAGCATTTGAGACAGCAGCAGTACGTGAAGGAGCGTTGTCCTGCTGGAATAGCGCACCAGAGTGTGCATTCAGAAAAGGTAGGGCCACTGGTTGCAGGACCTTATTAACGTAACTTTGGGCTGTCAAAGTGCCTGTAATGAAGGCCAAAGGTAAGCTGGCATCATATAAAATTGCACCCAACACCATGACAGCAGACCGTCTGGATGTGTGATGCATGACAAACCGTTCATCTTGGTGCTGACCACGGTACCTCCACACACGGATTCGTTGGTCGTCTCCACCAAGACAAAAGTGGGACTCGTCACTGAAGATGACCCGCTGTCATTCTGAGTCACTCCATGACAGTCTGGCACGACACCATTGCAGTATTTGGTGACACTGGCGCAGTGTTAAGAGCAGTCATTGTAACCATCTTCATGCTTATAGTCCTGCGTTGTGTAGTCATCTGCAATGATCGACTCACGGAGGGCATCACTGCTCACTGAATGTCTGCAGATGTGCCCTACGAAGCGGCCCCTTGAACTTTTCCAAATGCTCAAACTGGTTGAGGCATACTTCATTTGCAAAAGATGCTACAAACACAACAGCACAAGTCAGAATAGAAAACTATATCCACCATGACGGCTTTATATAGTCAGTCAAGCACAGCGATAAGGCCTGTCCTTGCTTACGCCACATGTGCGGTTGAGCAGGAAACTTGAATCATTAGCATGTCAAACCTACCACCAAGTTTCATTCCTGTCAGTTGATTCCTTCTGGATACAGCTATTTTGAGTGTGCATTTAGAATATTACTTACACAGTTTATTATTAATAATACATTAATAGAATCTGTAATTGAATTAATAATAGATTAATAGAATCTGTAGAATTTATGTAAATCATAAATGAATACAATTCTGTAAAGTTTCTGACAAAAGTGTACAATTCATATAAACTACCACTCAGGAATTTGGGAACACCTATCTGCATGTGTACTTTCTATAATCTTGAATACATTTTTATCTCATGTTTAAATGAATTTTTTTTCAAGAAAAATGAACATTTTAAATTTTAGAATGTATGTGTTTAAAATGCTCCAAGCAATTAGTTTTCAGCAATAAGGTTCCTCCTTGACTGTTTTTTCAGTTCTGTTTTTTAAAAAAAAAAAACATTACTCACTCCACAGGTAAAATAACTTGAGCTTCAGTAGAAAAAATAATAAACAGTTCAAAACCAGTAAAAGTGTCTCTATGGACATTATATTGTCTGTTTCATGTTTTTGTATCTGAGAGAGGTATTATGAGTATTGTATTGTATTATAAGTGATGCAAGCTCAGTGTGCGCTATACCGTCCCCCCACTCTCAGTCAGAACCAATCGCACACTGATCATGTAGGCTCAACCAGTCGATAACCCAGTAATAACTACAATAAAGAACATGTTTTTTACATGCGTCAAACATTTATTCAGCATATACTATGAATTATTCAGTATCTATTATGATTTTTTTCATTATCCACTATCAATTATTTAGTATGAACCTTTGCATTATCCATTATCCACTATGAATTTGTCAGTTACTATTATTGATTAGTTAATTTCCACTTGAATATTCAGTTTTCTCACTCTGAAGCTACTTGATTTATGCCTCAACCTCATCCAGCTGCGTCTTCAGGAGTTGTTTCATGTCTTCATCCACCTCTTCACCACCTCTGCATCCAACTCTTGAATGAAGCTCTCCTCTGGTGGAGCTGCGTTGCTCTGTAGTTTAGATTATAACTACATACATTTTAGTGTATCTAAACTTTCACACTAAAACAGAAAAAGTCCCATTTTTGGATTTTAAATGACATAAAATCTACAATTATTGAACCCTCTGTGGCAGCAATTACTTTATATTTATATTAACTTAAAGACAGTACCATAAAATCCATCTTTTACTTCTGTTGTGTGTGGGAAAACAGTGTTTAATTTGAAAGGATAAATATACCATATGACCAGGAAAGCCTGTTTGCATCCCCTTTTTCCAGAGACCTTCCCCCCAGCAGTAATAATAAATGATAAAGATGTCATTTGTAAGATCTTTAATATAAACATTCAGAATTCACTAAAACTATAAACAGAATGTGAAGAAATAACAATGGTTTGTTTGACAGTGAGTTAAATGAGCTTCAGAGATCTACCAAAGTTAGCATGCTAACCAGCTAGCCCCCACCCGTCCTGTCTCGCTATACCACTGTGTACTTGAAGAGTTGATAGTGAGTCACTGTAGCACTGTAGAAGTGGAATCAGTCCGACATGAGAGGATGGTGAAGTAGCACTGCTGCTCTGACGGCATATTCTAACCTCTTATCAGTCAAGGTGCGGCTCCCAGCTAGATCATTTAAGGGCAGGCAGCCAATGAAAGGAAGCAGTAAACACAACCATGGCTGCAGATCTTTTAACTCTGGGTCTAAACTGGAATAACAGCTGATTTATTTCCAGGTAAATTACTGTGAGCGAGCAGTGTTTGTGCCGCGTCAGGTTAGTGTCTGGTGGGTGAAGTAACTCCACCTGTCAGATGGAAATATTTAGCTGGAGAATTTAAAAAATTAAGATTAAATGACTGATTGTAGAAAAACGGGAGACTGCTAAAGACTATAACTGAGAGAGAGAGAGAGAGAGAGAGAGAGAGAGGGAGAGAGAGAGGTTTATCTGTAGATCCCACCAGGGCTCCTTCCATGCCATTGATTCTAAGGGTATAAAGTGTGTCACCACAATGCCCTACTAAGTCAAGTCTAGTTTCTGGTGGAAAGGTTACAGACTTTTGTGGTTTCCTTAAAAAGTGCCAAATCAGACCTTCAGAAACTGTTTCAAATCTGATTTTTATATTAATTCAATGCTGTGTTGAAGCTGTTCCACTTGTACTATCTGAACATTCTTTACTGTTCTTCTGGTCATATCAAGTCCTTTTTTCAACACAAGTTCAAGTTCTGCTCGGTTAATATATTATTTTTCCAGACACAGTCTACAAGACTCATTCCACAGTTTCTCAACTATACTATTGTTCACCTCTACCAATCACAGGCGTAAAAGGTATGATCTTTGTTACTACTATTTTACTAGTCAGGGTATAGGTTCGATATAGAGCTGGCTGCATTTAATAAGGTATTCAACGTAGACCAAGGGTTTGTATTAATATATATGTATAATATATATATTATAATTTACAGCTGGGTGCGTGTACTGAGTAGCCAGGCTCAAATATAAAAGCTGAGCAACTGTGGGCCTACAGAATATGCAAACATACACCATAAGCATATACTTAAACTGATTTAGTCTAAAATAAATGCTCTGTATAAAACAGTACCCCTTAGTTAGTAGCAACAACTCGAAACAATCAGCATTTGGCAGGAGTAGCTAAAGGCTGCACTCCTCAAAATAGCTGTATGTTTAGTTAAGAGCTAAATATACATATATATATATATATATATATATATATATATATATATATATATATATATATATATAATTTTTTAAAATTTATTTATTTATTTGTTTTATTTACAGTGTACTGTTCATAGTAGAAGGGATTCTCTCAGTGAAGAAATTAAGGTGTTCAAAACAAATGCTCGGACCAGTGATACAGCAGTTTTATTTAGTCTATACAGCAGCTTATTTTAGTATAAGAAGAAATGACACAGGGCAGTGGTTCCTAATCCGCTCCTCAGGGCAGTTGTCAAAATCCCTACTAAGTCCTTTTCCACCAACATGGAACGGTTTCTGGTTCACACAGCTTATTTAGAGTCCATTTCCATCAAGAACAAACAGGTTCGTAATGCGGAAAGTTCATTATCAGCTGGAACAAAAGAATAGTAGGTTTATCAGCACAAACAGCAATGGCATCCGTGGGCATGACAGTTGTTGAGGTAGTGACTGAGTAACAGTTTGAGCCAGCATTACTGAACATTTAGGACAGTGTTCAGGATTCAGTCAACACTACTCTTTCTTAGTGTTTTGCTCAACTCTGCTGAAAGGTTTCCCAGAGATGTTCACTATTATAGTGGTTATAGTGGAATTGCTCACTATTGGGCTGCTAGTACACACTCGCAACATGAAGGTTTTTATGCTTGGTGAAAATGGTTTGGATAAGGGATAAGGGAAAAGGGTTAAGATTTATTAACCCTATTTTAAAAGACTATTACAATATCTGGTTAACAAATAGAAGAGACTAATTTTGCTGCTGACCCAGCTCTTATACAAACACTAAACTGGGCTGGGAATACTGAGGAATACTACCAGGTTACCTGGTCCAACTTATATTGACAGCAGACCACCCATGCACAAGACTGGAAAAACCTGATCACCAAACCCAAAAAACTGAAAGTGCACACACTACACACACACACACACACACACACGAAACCATACCCAGAAAAAAGTACAACAGTTACATCCAAGCTGCAACACAGTGCTGCTACCATCACGGGTTACAGACGGCCAGTGAATAAGACTACAAACCATGTGATTACTCAGAGTTAAGTCGGCACTTACAATAAAGAAATATCAAAATAAACAGGTGGGGGATCAAGGGTGGATGCTCTGTGACCTCAACAAGACCTTTTCATAAAGCCACCCCATCAACTAAAGGGTGTGCAGCCAACAGTGATAAACCCGGAAAAGGATGCAGATAAATGAACCCTTATCCTGCCACATTTTGTTTGGTGTATAACATTTAGTGTGGCCCGTTTGTGAACTCTAGGAGTTCTGTCATATAGTCTTCTCATGCTATATTGCATACACGGTTTTAAATTAATTTCAATTCAGTATTTCTAAAGGAAGTGTTTTGTCACATATTATAGACTGATGTAAAGTTAAATTATCAATCCAAGTTACTTTCTATTTAAAACAACCTTTGAATTGTGTTAAACTGTATTTTTTAATAAATCCCAGGTAGATACTTTGAATATCTGGAGCTTTAGGTCTGAAATAGTGTAGGGTATTGTATATTAATTCTGAGTTATTGTTCTCCAGCAGTTCATCACCAGGTTTTATCTGACAAGACCCTTATTATGAAAGAGGGTGGTTAGATTTCTTTGGCTGTGTTTATGGTTAAACATGAAGAACAGGTCAGTCTGAGAGGAGCACTGATAAAGTGCAGATGTGAAGTGAGATAGAGTTTAGAGCTGTTGGCATATTCTCTGTGTGTGGTGTTTCTGTTGCCAACTACAGCTATTTAGTAAAGCTATTGAAATATTCGCTCATTTAAAAAAGAACTATTTTACCATCAGTCCACATTAAACAGCCTAAAATACTCAGTATAGAAATGTGAAAGCTCTATTCTATTCTATTCTATTCTATTCTATTCTATTGTGTTGGTCTGTGTGTTTGTGTCTCCACAGCTGCAGCAGTTCAGACTTTATCCTCAGAACCAAAAACCAGAGAAGATTTTCTACAGTGTATGAATAACACACACACACACACACAGAGTACACACACACTCTACACATACACACACACACACTCTACACGCCCACACACACACACACACACACAGTACACAAACACACACACTCTCTACACGCCCACACACACACACACACACACACACACACAGTACACACACACAGTACACACACACACACCACACATACTCACACATACTTGCACTCACACACACATACACACACACACAATACACACACAAACACACTACACCCACACTATATACACACAAACACACTACACACACACACACACACATATATACACACACACACACACACACACATACATACTCACACAGTCAGAAACTCATATTCACTCATACTTGCACTCACACACACACATACTCGCACTCAAACACAGAGCCACTCATACTCACACTTGCTCACACACATGCGATCACACACACCCGCATGCTCGCACTCACCAACACACACACATACTCACACTCACACACACACACACACACACACACACACACACAAACACACATACACTTGTGTTGTCTGTATGTGTGGTGTTTAAATGTTCTGAACTGTTCATGGTGAAAATGATTCAGAATCTAAAATATTCAGTGTAGAGATTATTACACTGGCACTGAGTGCTTCTTCAATTCAGTATACATAAAGAAGTAAAACACAAAGTTAGTCTGTCTTTTTTTCTGTCTTTTTTGTGTTTAGATTTCTGTCAGCTGACTCTGGATCCCGACACAGCACATCATCAACTCCTTCTGTCTGAGAAGAACAGAGTTGTGGTGTGGAGTAATACAGCCCAACTTCACTTCAAAATCCAGTTGGAGCCTTAGAAATCCAGTTTAACTCCACTATTTCAGTACAATGTGCTAGCCTGGCTAACGCTGAGAAGGTAATCTGGTGCTAGCATTAGCTGCTAACCGAAACCTAGCCTTTTCAGGTTAGCCGACTTAACACTGTAACTGATTAGGTCAACTAAACTTCACACATTTAATGTATTATCCAAGTAAATGATGATCAGCTATAAGCTAGCTACGATTACCCAGTTCAGGGAGTGTCTTTCCCAGATAGCAACTCTCGGTTACGAGTCCCAGTGGTGCCAACTTTTCCCAGAGCTAAAACCTGCTTGGAAAATGTGTGACGCCACCATGTTGTATTCACATGCTGCCGAGTGTCAGGTGGTATCAGTCGTTTCTTACTTTGTGTACAGGATCAACCAAACTGCCTAAAGATGTACTAATTAAAGAACAACAGTATGTACATAATTTATTAATGCACTGAAATTCACAAAGTCACAAAATGCAGTCAAACTGTGCACAAGTTTTACAGATGAATGAGTGTATGGAAAGACCAGGTAGCCACACTGTTTGCACATGCCCAGCTCATTCACTGCGTCTGTGTTAGCTTGTCCAGACTGAATGCACTGCTCCATCTGTCAGAGCAGAAAAGTCGCAGACAGAGAGAGCTGTGGCTCATGGACAGTTTTGGTGACTCTCTTCTATGGGAAGTAACTATGGTTTATACAGAAAGTTCCCAGATTTGTCATTACTCCCTTTTTTAAAATACCTCAATAGAGGGGTCTGAAAAATCCCCAAATCTAGTGACATAATCGCCTAGTTGGCAACGCTGGTCTGTCTGTCTATTTGTCTATTTGGCTGCCTGAGTCACAGTCGAGTCACATTATTATGACCACCAAGCTAATATCCAGAGCATGGACAGCAGCTAGATGGGCTGGGAGTGACTCAATAAGGTCCTGGTAGGTTGTTGCTGACTGCAATGCATATCACAGCTGCTGGATGGTGCACAGGGGAGTACCCATACAGTGAACACGCTGATCAAGGTGGTCCCACAGTGAATTGGGTTCACTTCTGGGGAATTCAAAGGGCCAGGGTAGAACTTGGAGGTCTTGGTCATGCTCTTTCAACCAGTGTCAGACATTTCTAGTTGTCTGACATGTAGCACTGTCTTGCTGGAAGATCCCACTCCCCAGGGAAGACAATCAGCAAGTATGGGTGTACATGATCTGCAAGGACAGGTCCATACCCAAACTGGTTGAGAGTGCATTCCACATGGTTGAGTGGGCTCAGAGAATGCCATGAAAACATTCCAAAGGCCATAACGCTGCCACCACCAGCTTGTGTTGTTCCATAAGTAGGAAGTGGTCATAATAGTTAGACTAACTCGATAGTGACTTGACTGTATATTATATATATACACTGAAAAAGTTGTGTGAGTTAAAGAAAGTTGAGACAAAAAATTCTATGTATCTATATGATACTAAATAATAACCTGCTTCAATATCTATCACAGTGTGAGTAATATCCTGAATGTATCTATAAGGTAATCATCATATTCAACATATTAATCAGTATTTATCACATAATCTCACAGATGATCCAAAACCATAAACCCAGAACCCAGCGTAGAGCGGCTGAGTGAATGTGGTGTGGACTGTGTGTAGGAGGGTCATTGTGTCAGAGACGCTGTAGAAGGACAGAGTTCCTGCACTGTGATCCACATACACTCCTATTCTGGAGGATGATGGTTCTGAGATCTCAGTCTGAATGCTGTTGTGCCAGAAATGAAGAGAAGAAGAAGGAGAACACTGCAGACTCCAGGACTGACGGTTGCATCCAAAGCCACAAATCAAGTCCAGCCCTTTCCTGCTGATCCCGTTATATGAGACGGATATGAACACAATTCCACATCTGCTCCACTCAACCTCCCAGTAACAGCGTCCACTCACACTCTCCTTACACATCACCTGAGGCCAGTAGTCAAATCTCTCTGGATGATCAGAGTAACACTGATCTGTACCAGTCCACCTCAAAAGTCTGTTCTTCTCAGACAGAATGAGGGAATTATTTGCTGTGTTGGGATCCAGAGTCAGCTGACAGAAATCTAAACAAAAAGAAAAAAAGAAAGAAAGAAAGAAAGAAAGAAAGTAAAGAAAGAATTTTAGTATTTTAGACATTAATTTGAAGAAAAATATCGTCAGGGTTTTTATCAATAAACTCTACACTGAATATTTCAGATGCTGAATAATTTCCCACCAAGAACAGATCAGTTAGGGTAAGGTTAAGGTTAGACTTGGATTAATCCTATGGATAATATTAAGTTTAGGGCCAGGGATAGGTTCAAGCTAAGATTAGGGTTAGGTTAAGGTTAAGAGTAGGGTTGGATTAAAGTTAGGGTTAAGGTTAGGTTCAGGGGAGGGTCAGGGTTCCGATAGTTTAAGGTTAAGGTAAGGAAAAAGTTTAGGGTTTCTGATAGGGTTAGGATAAAGATTATGATTAGGGTTACAGTAGGGTAAGATTAAGATTAAGGTTAGGGTAAGGATAAGGTGAGGGTTAGGGTTAAGGCAAGATTAGGGTTTAAATGTGTGTATGTAAGGCCCAATCCCATTTCACCCCTTGCCCCTAACCCTTGACTGCAAGAAATAGATGACATATCCGGTTGTCCCATTTCATATGGGGAAAATTTTGACCACTACCCCTTGTACCCCTTGTAACCTAAGTGTGTGATTGTGTGTTTGAGTGTGTGTGTTTGTGTGTGTGTGTTTGTAGTGTGTGTGTGTGTGTGTGTGTGTGTGTGTGTGTGTGTGTGTGTGTGATTGTGTCTGTGTGTGTGATTGTGTTTGAGTGTGTGTGTGTGTGTGTGTGTGTGTGTGTGTGAGTATGTGTGTGTGTGTGTGTATGTGTGTGTGTGAGCGTGCCTGTGTGTGTGTGTGTGTGTGTGTGTGTGTGTGTGTGTTCTTGTAGTGGTATATTTGTGAGGACTGTATGAAATGTTTGGTAAGGTATTTTTTCGTACTTATTTTATAATATGTTTTTTTTTTTTTTTTTTTTGCCATAAATCACATTCATTTGGAAAATCTAACAATGCAGAATATTCATCTTTTGAATACTGAGGTTCAGGTTAGGGTTAGGTTTATGTTTAGATATCTAGTTTAGGGTTAGGTTTGGGTACTCAGGTTAAGGTTAGGGTTAGGTTTAGGTACTGAGGTTAACTCATACACTGTAGAAAATCTTCTCTGGTTTTTGGTTCTGAGGATAAAGTCTGAACTGCTGCAGCTGTGGAGACACAAACACACAGACCAACACAATCAATAGAATAGAATAGAATAGAATAGAATAGAATAGAATAGAATAGAATAGAATACAATAGCAGTTCAGTGAAATATGCATGTTTCTATCATTCCAAGAAAAGTATGATTGTTAATGCTTTATTCAGACAGAGATTTAACAGTGGCTATTTTAGACTGCCTAATGACGAAGGTCACAGTTTAAACTGTTCTTAATGGTTCTTATTTAAATGAGTTAATATTTGTTGAAATGTAATCTCAAGCAGAGTGGAACAACGGCATATTCAGATCATTAATACAGAGTTTGGCTCCTCTTACCGTGTGGAGGGATCTTACTGAACTCCTCTCTGCAGAACTCCTCTAGTCG